>JBBPMW010001110.1:0-11703 GCA_038090535.1 Tylopilus alboater | reverse complement strand
TATCATCGGTACACGGGAGTATATCTTCTCGGAGAACATTGGTGTTTTGGGAGATATCGCGGCAGGGAAAGAACAGACATTTGGTACCATGACCGCTCGTGCGCTGGCATGGATTGGAGGAAAACTCCACTATGGTCATCCCGACTTCCTGAATGCAATTTTTATGACGACACGAGGTGGTGTCTCAAAAGCGCAAAAGGGTCTCCACCTTAACGAAGACATTTTCGCCGGTATGAACGCCTTTGGACGCGGTGGACGAATCAAGCATTCGGAGTACTACCAGTGTGGCAAGGGTCGTGATCTCGGGTTTGGAACCATCCTCAATTTCCAGACGAAGATCGGCACAGGTATGGGTGAGCAGATGCTCAGTCGGGAGTACTATTACCTTGGCACACAACTCCCCATCGATCGGTTCCTTACCTTCTACTACGGTCATCCTGGCTTCCACGTCAACAACATCTTGGTCATCTATTCCATTCAGGTGTTCATGGTTACGCGTGAGTTATTTATGAGATCTATCCTGGGTTCTCTTTATTCACGCGTCGCAGTATTATACATTGGAACTCTGAACAAGGAGTTGGCGATCTGTCAGGTAGACTCACAAGGCAACGTGTTAGGCGGTCAGCAAGGAACAGGATGTTATAACTTGATTCCTGTCTTTGAGTGGATCAAACGGTGCATCGTCTCCATCTTCTTGGTGTTCTTCATCGCTTTCTTGCCGTTGTTTCTCCAAGGTATATGCGACAGATGCACGTGCTTTTGGCGACTATACTGAATTCCTCCATAGAGCTTGTGGAGCGTGGAACTGGAAAGGCCTTGCTACGTCTCGGAAAACACTTCTTGTCGCTTTCCCCGATATTCGAGGTCTTTTCAACCCAGATATACTCTCAGGCCATCCTCAGCAATTTGACGTTTGGTGGTGCACGATACATTGCCACAGGTCGTGGGTTCGCGACGACTCGAATTTCATTCAGTATTCTGTACTCGCGTTTTGCGGGGCCGAGCATCTATATGGGAATGAGGAATCTTCTCCTACTCCTCTATGCCTCGCTTGCCATCTGGATACCACACCTCACCTACTTCTGGTTCTCGGTCCTCTCGCTCTGTATCGCTCCATTCCTCTTTAACCCACACCAATTCTCCTTTTCCGACTTCATCATTGATTATCGCGAATTCTTGCGATGGATGTCTCGAGGAAATTCGAGAACGAAGGCGAGCAGTTGGTATGGATACTGTCGACTTTCCAGGACGATGATAACTGGCTATAAGAAGAAGAAGCTTGGTCATCCATCGGAGAAGCTGTCTGGCGACGTCCCGCGTGCAACATGGCGAACCGTCGTCTTCTCTGAAGTCATTTGGCCGATCTGTATGGCAGCCCTCTTCGTCATTGCTTACATGTTTGTCAAGTCTTTCCCGAGTGCCGTCGGACAACCGAACGCCAGCCCCGTTCTCCGCATTGCAGTGGTTTCGATCGGTCCTGTGGTTTGGAATGCCGCCGTCCTACTCGCACTCTTCTTCGTGTCACTCCTCTTGGGGCCCATGTTCGAGAGATGGACCAAGTTTGCTTCTGTTATGGCTGCGCTCGCTCACTTCCTTGCGCTCGTCGGCATTGTTGCGTTCTTTGAGTTCTTCGTATGCGATTCACCCTCTCTGCTTTACCATGTCTCACACGTTGCATCAGTGGTTCCTCGAACTTTGGGATGCATCGCATGCAGTTCTAGGTGTCATTGCGATTGTCGCCATCCAGCGTGCGATCCAGAAGATCCTCATCGCCGTTTTCCTCTCCCGTGAGTTCAAGCACGACGAAACGAACCGCGCCTGGTGGTCGGGTAAATGGTATGGTCGCGGATTGGGTAACTCTGCCATATCACAGCCTGCTCGTGAATTTATCGTCAAGATTGTGGAGATGTCTCTATGGAGCTCAGACTTTTTACTTGCCCACATTCTCCTCATCATCTTGGCAGTGCCTCTCCTTATTCCCTTCATTGACAAACTGCACTCCACGATGCTCTGTAGGTGGATTCAATTGCTAATCCAACGCTTTCTAAAACCGTATGATAGTTTGGTTGCGACCCTCCAAGCAGATTCGTGCACCCCTGTACTCCACAAAGCAGAAGAGGCAGCGCCGTTGGATTGTGAGTGCATTGCGTGATATGAATGATATATCACTAACTGCGCTTGAAGATCATCAAGTACACCCTCGTCTACACTATAGTCGTGGCAGGTCTTGCATCATTGATCGTTCTGCGTGAGTGTCACATGCTCTTCAACGTGGCAATCTGGCCGCTCATGCGAGATCTTGTATAGCTTCGATTTTCCGGGACCACATCACGTTCCATTGCACCTTGTGTCAGAACATTTAATGACTTGCCACGTTTCGTTTATATCTTGGACTGGTCCCATTCATGCAGTCTACGGCTGCCCATCTTTTGTTCGAATCTGCCGGCATTCAGAACCATTTAGTTGACATATTACATTTCGGCTTGCTTGGTGTATCATAGCGAATAGTTTCCAGGTTAATGAGCTGGAGTACCCCGGCCCCGTAAAAGAGACGGCTATTTGGGAAGATCCGCTCACTTGCTTAATAGCAAAACTTTGAATGGAAGGATACACACATCTGGACTCGATACCTGAACGTTTTTGGTTCGGCCTTTGTAGTCTTTGTTCGGGATCTTTCTAGTGTCAGGTCCGTGAATATCCCAAAACGGGTGGTTCGAGGTTAGGATGCATCCAAGACTATGTCGCTCTGCCCAGGGTGCATAATTTTGTTGGCTAGTAATAAAGCATGCTAGGTATGATATCGGTATTCGTAACGTAGGCTCTCATATCTAACACGCGAGCGCGTTAATGTTATGGAGCCTCACTGACCAGGGCCATCACCACGGTAACACTGGAACTTCGTGTCAGTATCATTCCGACTGCAGAGACAGACTCTGTCTTACTCGTCAACTTTCTGTAGGCAAATATTTTGATTAGCACCGAAAATCGAGTAGATGCATCAACGACGCACCCCGCCACGATATGACATACCCTCCCGCGCCGCCTCACCTACGCAGTAATACATCAAATCAAGCAGATCGAGAAAATCTGAGCGACTTACGTTCAAAAGGGCTCACTCTCTTTCGATCCCGCATGCACGCCTGGGCGTATTGGACGATACGATCTGCCATGGATTGCACTTGTTCGCCCTCTGGGCCGCCAGCACGAGCGATCAGCGAACATATCGTAACGAGTTCTGCAGGGAACACGTTGTCGGATAGGCCGTCCGTCTGGAGACGACATGAGCGCCGTTTGGTGCCATAGCATAGGTGACCTACGTATGCAATGACGATGTCGCCATGTCGAAGCTTCGTTTCATGCTGAGCGGCTGCGCTTGGAAGGTCCAAATAATATTTGTTGAAGTTCACGCTTTCTGGGTACTTGGTGAGTTGTCTTGTGAACAAAAATTAATAGGGTGAACGGGAGGAGTGCCAGGAGACACACAAGGGACAGTTAAAGTAATGAGTCTGGGCTGGCGCTCTGTAGATTACAGAAGAAGATCGTATGATCAAGAAACCACTGTCACCTAAACTGGAAGACACCACTAAGTGGTCTGCAGTCGTATGCGGGACGCTATTGCTCACTTTGCTGAGCGGAGAACGCCTGAGGATGAGTTTAAAGTTAGCAAACAAGCTGTACTAGATCCTGTGAAAGAAAAAGCCGGTGAGATCGGTACGGCGGCCGAGCAAGGACGTCAGCCCACCGGCTTCCACGAGCTGTTCCCGGAGGATTCGTTGGTAAGCGAGGTCGAGGCACTCGTAGGGTGTGATCTCACGACCTCGAGCGTCCCCATGGCATTCGTGATCCTGGGTAGGATCAATCTCCGGCTCCCCTGCCCATGAATCACACGAGTAGTTGTACGCGTGAAACATCAAGGCTTGAGCGAACAATGAAGGGTCGACGCCTGAATCGACCCATCCTCCAACACCGTCAGCTACACCGAATGCAACCCCCTGGAGATCACAACGCTGAGGTGAGCTAGGGAGGGGGAAAGAAACTAGGCTTACCTACCGAGCCATTGCACATCTACGGAGAGGGTGAGCGAAATGTAGAGCAGTATAAACACGAAGGGGACGTGCCTCCGTATGATAGAAGAAATCCTCCCCCGCGTCTTTTGGATGGGAACGCTTTGAATGGGCAAGCATTGCATCCCTCCATTTTCCAAGCTGAGAGTCTGCGGAGAAAGCGGTATGAAAGCGTGTCAGCTTTGGATCCGGAGGCTTCGGGGCCCAGCTGACGCCTATGTGAAAGTTGAATGGACGTGCAACAGTGGAATTGAATCTGGGTGATAAAAACCACAATGGATGCTGGCGTACGAGACGAGGGCGAGCAAGCAAGCGAAACATCAACCTCAGTAATACAGGACAACAAGAAAACCTGAACCACTACTGCTAAGTACTACAAAGGGCGATTTTACCAACACGTGATCTCAAGTTACCGAGAAAAGTTGCAAGGCATGAGTGACTAAATCATTACAACAGGGGCAGACACTCTCTTGATCGCGCTGTACAGTTGAACGGCCAGTACGTCCTGAACCTAATGTCAGATTGCAGTGTATTCAGCGTTTCTCCTGTTTCTGAATTGCGTCGCGGGCTCGCGAGTAATTGGCCCACATAACCTTCCAGTCTGCCTCCAACGTCCCCTCGCCTGGCATGCTTTGACCGGAAGCAACACCAGCCCATCCAACTGCTCGTTCATAGCATGTAAGGGCGTGCTCCATATCACCGCCTTGCTCGGTGAGAATTCCCATCAAGTTCCACGCCTCCGCAGCAGTACGACGTGCGTCGCGCAACAACCCCGTCGCTGGCTTCCGCATGACGTGGGACTTGGCAAACACCCCAAGAATGGAGGCGTCCGGTGCAGGAGTATGAACAACACCTGATCCCTTTGCGTCGGGCGGGTTGAACGGCAAACCGGTGAGAGCCAGCGCAACACGCTCAGAAGATTCTGCAGCTCTCGACAGGTAATCAAAGGACGACTGCCGAGGTGACCGGAGAGCGTAAAGTACTTCAGCGAGGTGAATAGAAATGAGGGAAGAGCGGTGGAGAAGATATAGCGAATGCAACACCTGAGGTGGTGAAGCGGCAGCGATGCTCGGGGAAGAGGGGATGCTACGCAACAGAGCAAGTGTAATTTCCTGGAGTTGCCGAGCCTCCTTTAATTGACCAGATGTAGAATAGTAAGCGGATAATGAGACTAGCGTGGATGCGAGCGTCCGTTGTGCTGACGGAGATGAAGGGGCGGATTGTGATATAATAGGGACGACAGAGCCTTCGGTCTGTTGAGTGCCTTGTGACAAACCGAGCGATCGCGTCCACCAAGCAAGTGCGTCATTGGAGTCGCCGAGCCTGCAATTGAGATCCCCAAGTTTTGAAGCGACGCGAGCGGCATCTGTACTTTTGCCCGGGAGGCCAGCCCAGACGCGTTCATATTTCGAGCGAGCTTCAAATAAAGCTTCCTTTGTTCCGATACGCTCTAATATGGCGCTATGGCGGAGGAGGAGTTCATTTAGTGTCTGCGGACGCAATTTCGCAGATGTGATCCTATTTTCGGCGATCTTTATAGTCGTGTCCAGGTAATTCTGGGCAAAATCCAAGCGAGCCTCGATGGCATTGAGGCTGCCTATGCCCCCACTGCCCGAAAACGTGGTGGAACCTACGCCCCAGTTTTCTGCCATCCAGGATCCCCGTAGAAGATGCCTTGCTTTGAAGCCGAGAGCGGGGTCTGTTCCGCCATGCTCGCCGCCTGTCCACCTTTCAGCTTCCTGGTGCCATTCCCACCGCCGGGCTTCGTCATCCAGGTCTGAAGCAAGTTCGACTGACTCTACCCACAGGTGGGTACCCTCGAAAATTGTCCAGCCAGTGAATCCGAGACCAATGGCGCCAAGGAGGGTGAATTTGGCGAAACGAGTAAATAAATTGATGGCGACCCCTGCAGAGGTGACAAAGTGGTCCTGTATGAACTGTCCTTGTGGGGTCTGACGGGCCTCTTGCGACTGATGACGGCGACGGGCAAGGGCGTTGCAAGGACGCGCTGCGCGCCTCAGGAGGGATGGTGACGTTCGTAACATGTCTGTCGATTAATTACCGTGGATAAAGAAAATAGAGCACGTGCGGGGTCAGCTGGATGATGGCGACGCGGTTCTTCCGACTCGGATGGCCCAACTGGCCAGCACCTGACCACTACAAGGTTTGCCGCTATCTCAAGCTGCACTGGTTTTTGACACAGGGCTGTACCATTCTACGTACTAGATCTGACGGCCATTTCTCACCGCACGTCCCAGCAGTAACGATACCCTGGCCAGCCATCTGCTGCGTTCACACAGCGCCATACTTAACCACTCTGCCATCCCACCCGGTGATTTCCGTTGGCTAGGTGAAACACCGGTACGCGCCCAGATAGAAGGTGCTTCAAGACATGGGGCACGTGTGGCCTCACCTTATAAAAGAGGCGTCGTTCTACCCCGTCCGCTGCCTTCCTGTCTCCTGACAGTGTCCTTGGTGTGCATTGACGCCCGTCATGATTTTCCTCTCTTTATTCTTCCTGTTGAGTCCCCTAGTACTCGCAGCTCTAACGAATCCTTCAAGAACGACCGTCAGGAGACATAACAGCCCTTTTGTCGGCATGGCTGGCACATCATTCACGGTAAATGGCAGGCAAGTACATTAGCGGCCTCTTGGCGTTCAATCACCGACCATGATGATTTGCAGTAACTTCAGGTATATTGGAACGAATGCCTACTGGTTACCCGCCTTAAACACGAACGAGGACATTTGGCACACCCTCGGCAATATCTCCGCCCTCGGGATCAAAGTCGTTCGGCTATGGGCATTCAATGGTGAGCCTTTCGTCTGTGGATCGGTTCCAGATCGCCTACTTGGATCAACCAGATGTCGATACCGTCCCGGTAAACGGCACATGGTTCCAACTTGTTCGTAACGGGACCGTATCCATCAACGATGGCCCAAATGGTCTTCAGAAGCTTGATACTGTCATTCAAATGGCTGAGCAACACGGTCTTTACGTTATCTTATCTCTCACCAACAACTGGTATCCGCTACCTCTGGAGCCCATCAGTGGCGGCATCGTCGCTCGCGATGTCACCCCTGGCACTAATAACTCATTGTCACGTAATTACTTGTCCAATGACTACGGTCAGTGTTCCTCTTGTCCATTCAAGACGCCGCTTCTCATCACGAGATAGGTGGCATGGATTTGTATGTTCGCCAATTTGGTCTTCAGACTCACGATCAGTTTTACACGAATCCGTCCATTCTCAACGCTTTCCTGAATTTCACGACTCAGGTTGTTTCCCGATATGTCAATAGTCCATCCGTTTTTAGCTGGGAGCTTGCGAATGATCCGAGGTTTTACACTTCTACCCACAAGGGATTCCCGTCTCGCTGATCCATCGGAAATATTAGGTGCAATTCCACCATCCCTACAAGCCCTGGCTGTACGACGGAGACCATTACGCGGTGGCACGCTACTGTGGCGGCTCATATTCGTTCCATTGATCCTAACCACCTCGTTTCCGCCGGGTGAGCGTGACAGTTTCCAAGTCAGGCAATAGTAATAATCGATGATCACATTCACGATAGAACATCAGGCTTCATGTGCACCGACTGCCCCAAATTGTATCCCCTGAATCCTACTCCAGCGCCCGCACCGACGGCATCTCCCGCACCAGGGAAAAGGAAGCGCAGCAAGGCTGTTCCGGTGACCACCGAGCAGATACTCCGTGAGCGCGCCGAATCCAGGCGGCGCAACCGAGAGGCTGCTAAAATTGCCGGGACTCTCAAAGAGGATGGCATCCGTATCAGAGGGCGATGGGTGTCTACAGGTAAGCTGCGTAGATAACCCAGATTTCTGTCCACTCAGCTAGTTCACAGCTACTAGACGACAAGAACCGCAAGGTGTCGGTTCAAATTACGACGGATCTTATGGAGTTGACAGTCAGGATATTACGAACATCCCGGACATTGGTTTCGGCTCTTTCACGCTCTTCCCCGACCAGCAATCTTATGGTTTCATCGATCCAAACTTGGACCCCTACACAAACACGGTGAATCTTGGAAATGACTGGATCCTCAAGCAAGCTCAGTCGGCAGCTGCGTAAGTCTGTCGCCCGTTTGTGAGAGATTCGAATCTAACAATACAAACTTACCAAGTGTCGGAAAACCTTTGGCGCTTACAAGCTTCGGCTTGGTGACGCAGGCAAATTCCATAGACTTTGTTCCCTTCAACACGACCACTGCACCATATGCTCCTGATGGCTGTGCGTAGCCTTGAGAAGCCAGCTAGAGATCCCGTGTTGACTGATGTATTCCAATAGCGTCTCTATCCACATATGGTGTGACAAACGATCAGCAGACAAACGCTTACTCGACATGGTTAAATAGTATGTGCCCCTTTTTTGTATTGGACTTGAGCAACTCACTATCGAGATGAACTAAGCTGGAATCACTGCCGGATTAGGCGGCATCGTTCAGTACCAGGTTCGTAGCCAGCTGACCGCCATATTTTACATACTGAATTGCACTCGTGTAACAGTGGGGCCAAACCAATTTGACGGCGCAGACTGGCACGACGATTTCACCTGGAGTCACTGGCATCTCACACAATTCCCAAACCACTCCAATTTCTCCAAATGACGATACGACGGGAATCTCACCCAATGATGGTTATAGCAAGTGCGTCTTTCTCACAATTAGACCTTCTGTACTGCTCAACTTGATTCGTAGTATCGGGAATGATGGCATCCAACGTGTCCTGCAAACAGCTTCTCAGCATATTGCATCTAACTGAAATTAGACCACGTGTCAGCCCCGAGTAAGGACCGTTCAAGGACAGTCGACGCATGATTGAATGTTGAGTACTTGTCGAAATTTTGACTCTCCTGTGTAGATACATATTCTTGGGATTGCCATTTTCTTGGTAATGGATGTACAGACATTTTGGTTGTACTATGTATCTTGCAAGTGTGCAAATGATCATACAATGAACCGGAAGTACTTAGGATACTTACAACTACATAGTCCTTTATGAACGAACGAATTTATTCGATGATCCACCCCGAAATACCTAAGCTGAAGATGGTGAAATCCAGTTAATCCTCCCGCAAGCGTTGTTATGATCACGTGGTTGGCGCATTGGGAGAACACAAGGCGCGTCACTGTTACTACGAGTTACAACTTCTTTAGCCAGCACCACTATTCTCGTCGGTCCACCTGGTGCACTGTAATATGAAGTTCTTTATTGACAACCTGCCGGTACGTGTCATGTCGCGCTCGTTGCACTGAACGCTTGTTATGTACCCACATACACTCCGTCCAGATCATCTTTCCTTACGACCGGATTTATCCCGGTGGGTTTGCCCTACACATTGGCAGACTTGAACTGACAACTCTCTTAGAACAATATGCGTACATGTGTGATCTCAAGCGGACACTCGACGCCACGGTATGCTTCCAGTTACATTGTAAAGTATGATCGTGTCCCATTCTTGGCCATTCAGGGGCACTGTGTTCTAGAAATGCCTTCTGGGACAGGGAAAACTGTCTCGCTCTTATCCCTGATCGTGTCTTATCAGCAGGTGCATCGAGGGTTTGCGGTATCACGTCGCAATGACTCATCGTTTGCCTGTAGTTCCACCCAACGAAACGCAAACTCATATACTGCTCACGTACCGTGCCGGAAATCGAAAAAGCCCTCTCCGAGTTGAAAAGACTGATGGAGTATCGAGTATCGTGTGCTGAAACGCCAGAGCAGAGAGAAAAGGAAGAGAGCTTTATGGGCCTCGGCTTGACGAGTCGGAAAAACTTGTGCATACATCCAGAGGTGCGTACGCGACGCGTGTAAACCCTGTCGTTGCATCCTTTGTGTAATCGCAGGTCCTCCGTCCAGGTTTCCAAGGAAAAGAAGGGCAAAGTCGTCGATGCACGGTGTCGGGACCTGACCAACTCTGCGGTATGCGAGAGAGGGCGTGCGCACCCTGGATCGGTGGAGCTTTGTGATTGGCATGAGGTACCTATCTTCTTCGAATCCCGAGTTGGAAACCGAAAGATGCGATACCGTGGCAGAACCTAGGGAAATACGAGCCCGGAACTCTCATATCACCTGGTATATGGACGCTCGCGGACATACTTCAACATGGTCGAGACAACGGTACCTGTCCTTACTTTACCGTACGAAGAATGGTAGGTTTCGCGCCCTTCGAGGAGCCGACCGATATTCACAATTATTCGACCAGATGCCCTTTGTCGATGTGATCATATATTCTTTCCATTATTTGATTGATCCCAAAGTCGCTGAGCAAGTGTCAAAAGAGCTGTCAAAAGATGCCATTGTGGTGTTTGATGAAGCGCATAACATCGGTCAGTAATGACTTTGACGGCATCTTTGTTCGCTGGCTCAACGTTGTCCAGATAATGTGTGTATAGAATCCCTCAGCATCGACCTCACACGGCCCATGCTTGACTCGGCCTCACGGAGCGTGACGAAACTCGGTGAAAAAATTGACGAGTAGGGGCCACGCTTGCTATCGTTCCGTGTACTGACAGATGACGAAAGGATCAAGAAAACTGACGCTGCCAAGCTTCAGGACGAGTATGCAAAGTTGGTTGAAGGTCTACAAGAAGCGACCAGTAGCCCTGAAGACGCTTTCATGGCGAACCCCGGTAATTATAGAGCCGAATATCCTCCCCCGTGAATACCGACATCTGACAAGCGCCCAGTTCTCCCTGACGATCTACTCTCAGAGGCGATACCTGGAAACATCAGAAAAGCGGAGCATTTCGTCGCGTTTCTCAAGCGTTTTGTTGAATACCTCAAGGTTTGCATGAACCGTCATTGCACCTGCAGTCGCGCTGACGGCTGAATAGACTCGTATGCGCGTCCTACATGTCGTCGCGGAGACGCCACTTTCTTTCTTACAACATCTTAAAGATATCACGTACATTGAAAGGCGACCATTACGGTGAGTGGCACGGAACTGGATGGTTCCCACCGCTTATTCCTTATCTTAGGTTTTGTGCCGAACGATTGCAGTCCTTGATCCGCACACTGGAACTAAGTCGGCTGGACGAACATTCTGCACTGCAGAAAATTGCGTCCTTTGCGACCCTGGTGGCAACGTACGAGAAAGGTAAGGCTACCTCCTGGCATTGTAATTGTACTGCGTCACCATTGAACCTGAAGGTTTTCTACTCATCCTTGAACCATTCGAGACTGACAATGCAACCGTACCAAATCCCGTGTTCCACTTCACGTCAGTGTTCTTTTGATCAGTGATCTCGTCCGTCTCCTGAATTTGAGACAGGTGCCTTGATCCCTCGTTGGCTATCAAGCCGGTTTTTGAGCACTTTAGCAGTGTTGTCATTACGTCTGGAACGATTTCACCGCTAGACATGTATCCCAAAATGTTGCAGTTCACGCCAGTCGTTCAGGAGACGTATCCAATGACGCTCACGCGCAACGCTTTCCTGCCATTGGTGAGTGGTTTATTGCCGAGAGACGACTACTTCACAGCTCGTATGTAGGTCATTACTCGGGGTAGCGACCAAGTCGCTATCAGCTCGCGTTTCGAGGTCCGGAATGACCCAGCCGTCGTCAGGAATTTTGGGGGTATCCTCGTCGAGTACAGCAAAATCGTCCCGGATGGCA
>JBBPMW010001109.1:0-11705 GCA_038090535.1 Tylopilus alboater | reverse complement strand
ACACCATCATTCAAGAACAAGTTGCAAAAGTTGACGCAATCATTAACTGTGCGAGCTCAGATCATCCTGCGAGCATCAAGTGTAGGTTCATTCCCTCTGTTTCTTGATGCGCATAAGGAAAGTTGACGAGCTCCAAACTAGCGACCCTGGCCGGACTGGAAACAAACTCGAAAAACAACCCAGGGAAGCCTCCCCTATATATTCACGTGTCTGGTTGTGGCATCGTCAGCGATAATGCGAGAGGTGAACCTGTCGAATATGTCGAAGAATGGTCAGACATAGGGTTGGATTTGAAACAGTGAGTACAGAACATCCTCCTTGCCCTTGATGCCAATCGTCTGTACCTTAGATGCAATCCGGATAATACCCACCTCGATTTGGATATACCTGTGAGTCGCCACAACGATGGCAAGGCAACACCGTTTGATCCTAGAGGAAGATCGTAGAAGCGGGATCACGTACTGAAAATCCAGTTCGCACGATCATCTACTTTCCTGCTCAGGTATGGTCCCTGAATCCCCTGTGATCGCATATTTTGAGCTGCGGGCTGCCTGCAGATATATGGCGTCGGTGAAGGTAGGCACAACACTGATTCATGACAACAGACGGAAGTACAACTGAATTGGTTTGCAGGTATTCAGAAAACGACGCTATGGCTCCGCATTTTCCTTGGCATGATAAAAAATCTTGGCTACGCTGGCACTTGGGGACCTGGTGCCAATGCGATGAATAACATTCATGTCAAAGACTGCGCAATGGGTTTGTTCCTCGTCTTCCAGGCAGCTTTGGAAGGCAGAGCTGACGAAGGTCCTGAGGGTCTCTGTAAGTGGAATCAGTTTTGCGTCGACCATCTACTGACCTCGGTGACCCCCAGACTTTTCGGCAAGTATGGAGCCTAGAATCACATACCACGAATGGACAAAAGTCATGGGCGACGTGAGTGCTTTCGAAGGGTGGATTGCCTCCTTGACTCGTTCTCTCGGACAGTATCTGTTCAGCAAGGGTATTATCAAACGTGGTGGTAGCTGCCCGATGCCCGCTGAAGTTGTTGATCCCCTCGGTAACTGTAAGTCACAGTAATCTCGTTCGCATGAGCCGCGCTTGTTTATCTCACCGTTACTAGATGGCTGGTCATTACTTGGCGGGAACCAGTTCGTGAAGCCTGGACGTCTCTATAAACTGGGTTGGGAACCAACGGAGACAAAGAAATTGTCCCTCTTGGACAGCCTACCCGAGGCTATCGAGCAGGCTCTCAGAGAGTAAATGCAGTAATGACCCGTTGCCTTGTTTCTAGCATGTATTCCATGAGGTTTCGTATTAGCCAATGTATATACAGAACGCACACAAACTGGAGCTCCCGAGGTATACAAAAAAGTTATACAGTAGATCGGGTTCAACAATTTCCTACGCCGTACCGGAACACAACAACGTCCGTTTAGCTTATAGTGTTGATAAAGTTAGAGGTTAGTCGATCATAGAACGAATCTAATGAGCAACTAGTGAGTGTGTAAGTCAATTTCTGTTTCTAAAAAGTTCTTCAATTTTACGTTGGGGCCGAGGCCGTGAGGTCGGGGGTCTTTGGGACAGTGGCACTGATAACGAGGCGTTGGCTTGGTGGTACGACATGTTCCGCAGGCATTTCCACGCCTCCTGCGAGGATTCCCACTCGCATCATTGCTAAGAGCTAAAGGCATTGTAATCCAGGATACATACACACAGCATGTCAGAGGAAATGCGATCAGAGACAACTAAACATTGAATCAGCAATAACGTACGTTGTGAGCAGCGTGTGAGTGAGAATATATTCCTCCAAAAAATGCGGCCGTCACGTCCTTGCCACAGTTCCGTGCCAAGAGGGTTTTGCCACCAGGATGGTGGTCCAAGAACAAAGATGCGTCATGGATGAAACCTGACACTAACAGTAACGTGCGTGATTCTGACTCCTCTTGAACTGAGACTTCCTGTCAGCATGCGGGAGTGCGGGGGGATCTGGACATACATGATTCCCACGTCACTACAGGGAGCTCTTCGGGTGGGACAGGCCAAGCAATCGAATCTTGGACATCCTTGAGAGCCTTGAGCTTCATTGTCAAAGCGCTTTTCTCGATTTCGTTGCTAGGGAACACCCGAAGATGGGAAGCCAGCCCAAGCAGCTGGCATGTGGCGATGAACCACTTAGTCGGGTCATACTGCCACCAGCGAAACGCGTTCCTGGTGACCGGGAGTCGCGTGAATGGTGATAATGGATTACGTAACTCATCCTTACCGATAATCCATGGGGAACTGATGGTGAAAATTATGGTACCCTTCACCCATCGTGAGGATGGCAGAAATGATGTGGTCACGAGGAGTGTGTTTGTCGTCGTATGGTGTGCTTCCAAAGTAATGCGCAATAGAATTGATGCAGAACGTGCTCTGTCATAGAAGTCAGAGTGATGAATTGTACGTAGTGAATAACATACGTGATGGCAAGCGGTCATGCGGAGCGCCCCAACGAAGAAAAACCCGCCTTGCCAATCCCCATAGAGTAAACCGGGGATGCACATTGGGAGGATATAACCAACAATAGTTAAAATGACAAAGTACCAACGATGCTGCCATTGCACGAGCGGATCATGCTTCAGATCGGATACATCCGCGGGTCCTGGCCGGAGGTTGGTATCAAATATAACCCACCCAATGTGGGTCCATAGTAAGCCTCTCTCCGAATTGTAAGGGTCGAGGTCGGTGTCGGTGTGCCGATGATGAGAACGATGGCGACGAGCCCACCAGTAACAAGACCCTTGAACCGCACTTGCACCAGCGAGAATGAGGAACACTTGAAGAGGGTAAGAAGCTACGTAGGATCTATGGGACCAAAGACGATGGTAACCTGTCAAAGAAGCATTTGTATCAACATCGACTTGGCGGTCTCCTGTAGCTCACCAGCAGTGATACCTTTGACGTCGGCGTTAGTACTGGTGAACAAGCGAGAGCTTTGTAGGACTTACCCAGCATGGAGAAGATATAATAAAGTGTGGTCCAGACAATCGTGTTCGTGAAGATTGGTACTCGAAGTAAACCATAGAGAGACAGGGTAGGGGTGATTACCAGGACAGAGAGATTGAACCACCTGACACCAGTGATGTGAGGGAAGGCCTTTGTGAGGTAGTCGACGGCACGAACGCCAAACATGATTTGGCTAGAACTGACCAGCAGGACAGCAGGTAGAGGCGCCCGGCCAGATTACGTTGGCGGATTGAGGTCGTCGGGGAATGTAGGTATGCATGGAGGAAGGGATTTATATATCATCCCGGTGGGATAAGCTGTTTGCTGTCCGTGCGTGAAAATGACAACACTTTCGGCCGGTAGCCACGGTCCAACGTCCAAACACGAACGTGAAGATTTTGCCGGCCAGTGCCACAAATGATTCAGAACGGAGCGGAAAACAATATTCACTGCGGCATTTGAATTCAAACAAATGTTGAGCTTTCAAATAAACTCTTACCACAGTCACCGAGCTGCACCAGGTGACAGCCGCATGCTGGCATGAGAAACCGATCTGTACCGACAGCTCAAAGTCGAGGTGAAACAAAAAGCATCAATCAAATTTTTTCGTTATCCTTTCTCGGATTCTTTCTTGGATTCAGTCATCAATGACCCGCTCCCGTTCTAACTTAGAGCGAAGATGATAACCTTCGTCGGATATCAATTCGACTCAGGCCGCGAAGAGAAGCCAACCTACGATATCGAAGTGCACACCAGTTGCCGCTTACCGGTCTTTTAAAAAAAATCAAGTTCGTCAATCCATGACCGCCGTTTGTGCTAACCGCCAATGTACATGATCCGGTAGCGCAAAGAGTCTATGAAACCTTGGGCTCTTTCGGTATTACTCCAATGTCTCCGTGAGTCAATTCATGACCCTGCAGGAATGATTATTCCCGATTCCAGTGGCATGCACATGTTTGCCTCGGTAGCAATCGCGCCACCAGGCCCTGATCGATCCTGGCTTGTTCAACGGAGCTCCTTTCAGCTGTCAACGTTTCAATTTCCTGGACTTGTCAAGGGCAATGGTTTCGCATAGTGGCATGCTCAATCACTGATAATGAGAGTGCTTTATCCTTAAAGCTCGATGAGCTCTTGATCGGTAGATCACCCATCACAACAGCACTCATTGACAGTTTGGAGGGTCCGCATCATCCAGGGGGTCGAAAGTGGGGTGGAGCAAACACGACGATGAAGCGGCTCAGTGAGGGCAAAATGATAATTGGTGATCCCCATAGATCCGTAATGTTCAACTTCACAGTAGTGAAGGATCGCATACTTCTGGACACCAAGGAACTCTACGACTCTGATGAACTCAGGTATGTAACGACAACAAGCAGGTTGTATACAAGCAACGAAAAATCCTCATGAGTTTCATAATTCATGGTAACTCATAAACATAGCGCCAAGCATGCCTCCACGCTAATGAGAATGGATCTGGGCCCCATGATATCACTGGACCTCCGCTGTCGTCGGGGAGGTCTGACGCTCTGTAGAAATCCAAGAAAGAGTGTCAAGAGTCGATTCGCCAGCTGCCACGAGGTGAGCATAGTAGTTGCATACGGCCGAGAGAAAAAAAACGCAAGCTACGCTTGGCTGTTACTTCAAAATTGCTTGAAACGAAACATGCTGTGCGTGTGAGTGCGGACTTTAGGTTGCTCAAGAGCACCATGTCGTCAAAACATTCAATAGCGCCCAGGAAGGGTCGAGGGCTCTGGTGATAGACGTGAAACCGCGGAGACGGGTGAAAGGTGATGCGATCTGGATAATTGAATTACCCAGACAGGCTCGTTTGGACAGACCCAGCGGACAATGTGGTAATGAAATACGATGGGACGCACGATACGACGCTCATAAATACGTATGAAGAGATCTGACTAGCATTGTCAGATGGGCCTCGAAACTTTCTAGAGACGAAAGAAGCACGACTCATTGGTCTGCGAATGTCTTCGTATCTTTAGCCGAGATGCTGATCAAAAGACTCAAACTGTCAGAATGTCAATAACGCTGGACGCTACTAAAACGGTTGCACAAGTCAGTAAAACCAAGAGAGGGGTTATTCAAAGCTCACCCGTAAGAGCTGTAGCGACGACTGTCATGACCAAGAGCATCGATCTAATCAACAGGGCCTAGTCAAGTGTAACCAAAATCATGGCTAGGTCAGCAGGCCGTGAGAAACCAGGACATCGTCATGGTCGAAGGAGCGTCAATAATAGTTACTACAACCATACTGCGTGGGGCCACTATGAGGTATGTATGATATTCACTCACTTCTGGCATGGACTCACTTGCAGTGAAAGCGAATGGGGCGCGCGTCATCGTCGCAAAGTCTGCCCGTACAAACAAACGCAAATACCTTCTCGTGTTTACCCATAATTCTCTACAGCATGAAACCGTCTGGACCCGGCGAGCCTTGGGATCAAGTAATTAAGTGCGGCCGAGTTACTTCTGGCTTTGCCACCTCTTTCCAATAGTGGCGGGACATTCCCTCAAACAGGAGGAATTGTCGTTCCGTTTTCGTTCAGCGTTTAGGTAGGTCGTCCCGGTGCGCCTTCGCCAGCTGTTCGTTTGTCTCTCGTGCCCGTAAGTATTCAACGGCCCTTCAGGCAAACCTGAACCCGCAGAGTTGTGGAGTAGAGAGGTTGAGGTCGTATTACGTGGGAATAGACGACTTTGTCTCGTTGGAGATGGTATATGGTGGCATGGGTGGAAGGGAGCATGCCGTAGCGCTGCTCACTCAGGTGAACCCGACCCTGGCTATATCCGAGGTGCGATTTTCCGATTGCGTTTTCCGCATCGATCTGAAAACAGCTGTAAGTAAGACGAAGTTTGGTTGTTAACACACATGCTAACCTCCCACAAACCGCACAAACAACCGTTGTGGTGTACACTCCATCCGTTCAATGACTTGACGAAACGCCCAGACAGTATCATCAACGTAAGCGAGAAATGTTTGCGAGTTAGGATGATCGGATCTGATGTAGACGGAATTTGACATCGGGAGCCGCTGTCTCAATCTGGACAACAACAAAAACAGTGACCGATTCATCTGTATCCTCAACAGGAAGCAACATAACAATGCCGCAACAATAACTTTCCCTAGTATCTGATATTTGTGTTCTGCCATTAGGCAATACCACGTGTACAGGTAACCTGCGCAGGTGTGATACCCGTACCTGTACCCGTGTGTGGGTTTGAGTTGGAGGGTGAGAACAAGCGGATGTGGTGGGGCAGGCGAGGTGCGCGACCGTGACCGCGAATGGATGAGGGTGAAGGCACGACCTCGTCGTCGCGTCGTCGCTGCAACCACGAAGACGAACGCAAACGCGTTGTAACGTTAGTGTTCGCGTCCGCGTTTGTAGGCGAATGGGAAGGGATGGTGGTGAGGACGAGGGAGAGGGATGGAGGGGGGCGCGTTGTCGTCGCAAGGTGGGTGCCAGTGAGGACGAGGGAAAGGGAGAGGGCCTGTCGCCCTTGTTGTTGTTGTTGTTGTTGTTATTGTGAGGACGAGGGTGAGGGTGAGGGCGCATCGCCAGCTGGGTGAAGAGAGGGTGCATCGCCCCCATTGTCGGGTTGTTATGTGTCGGGTAAGGACGAGGGAGAGAGGGAGAGAGGGCGTGTCGAGAGGGCGCGCCGTTGTCTGTTGTCGTCGACAACCCACGGGTACGGGCACGGGTACGGATTGGCTTACTCGTGCAAAAACCCGTACCCGCGATGGTGGGTATGGGTTTTCCCCAGGTGCGGGTGCGGGTAAGGCTCCCGACACCCAGGTATACCCGTGATATTGCCTAGCCGGAACTTCGAAGTTGTTCTGTTTCTGAATTCATGATCCCGCTGTTTCGCCGAGTGAACCAATCCAACGTTTGCTTGTCCAGGAGCGTGATTCGTTCGAGTTCTAACTGTAGATCTTCTTGCAGACGAGAAAATACGATCTACTCCTTTCAAAGTTCGCTTTGACCCAGGGCCGGTATGACGGAGCTAAATGGACAACACACATTTGGGCGCGGATACATGATTCGACTGAAGATCAAATATACTGGAGGACATGAACATTCCTGATGTAGGTGCAACAAATCGACCATCCACGATAAACGATATCGCGTCGTAAATTGGAGGCCATGTGACCGAGCGAGTGATCAAAGATGATTAATGATTACTACTGAAAAACCGGAGCTGTTTCACTGGATCGCAAATACGGGTTGTGAAAGTTGACTCACTGCTGCCAAAAAAACATGACCGATAAATACTCGTCTGGAAACGACCAACTCGGAGAATTGAACAAACTGATGCTGCAAAAGTCAACAACAAGCGATGCTGAACAGACATACCACGAATGGAAACACCAAAGGAATAACAAGCAAGCTGTCTGGAGGTGTGATGAGTGAAACCCCGATTCCGGGAGGAGACGAAGAAAAAGGAAAGAAGGTTCGCCCTGAAGGCCTGACTCCCTAGCACAGAGTTGAAGAAAAAGGAGCTCAAACGCCACCCTAAACGGCCCGTTCCGTAAAGTGAAAGTAGAACATACAATTTACGTCCACAAACCTGGAACCCTAATCGGGTTCAGGAATTTTGTCGCCACTGATCCACTTCGCATTGCTATAACCCATGCGAGGCACTGGATGCAGTATTTGTTTCGTAGGCGCCGGGACCTGCGGTGGTGGCAAAATAAGCTTATTACTCGCGTGTTGGTTGTCCGCAAAGGACTCACCGCCGGGATAATCTCTATAGTCGATGGGACCAAGGTGGGTGATCTGTGAGTCGGAACCGGAGAATCCCCAAGCGTATGCATGTGATCTGTAGCTGTCAAACCAAGAATGAAGCTCCTATGGCTAGCCGCAAAGTTTCTGACGCGCAGCGTCCTCATCGCCAGTAGAACCGGATGATAGAGGGTCAAGAAGTCGAGTTCTTCGTGTATTACCTTTCATATTGCATCCGTACACACTCCGCAAATGGCTACGCGCAACTATCACCTCCAACTTGAGAGAGCTTGCACACGCCTGCACGATCTCGTCTACCACAGCTCAGAGTTTTTTCTCTCCTTCATCCTCAAGGAGATTATAGTTCCAGCGCTCTCGTGGTGGTGTATCTGTCAGCAATTTAGAGTGAGCTGGAATTCAGGGTGACTAAATAGCTCCATCGCGGGGCTTTGTGGAAGGGTATCGAATGTGGCCAGGCAGTGGTTCCAGCTCCAATATGAATACTGGTTTGTTGAGTTGTCTTCGAGTAAGACCTTGGCTCGCGAGCAGTCTGGACCAGTAAGTACCGGGGAGCAACCGTAAAAATAGGTGTCAGGAGGGAAGAGGGGGTTCAAGATCTTGTTGTAGGCCCATGGAAGCCAGCTTCCGAGGGCGTCGTGTCGGGGATCTTTGCGACTCGACTGGAATTTGGACGGCCAAAGCATGAAGGGCAAATCTAAGGTCCGCGGTAGTAACCTCTGTCACGGTCGGCAAATTGCGGTCTGTTTTGCTCCCTTCTCTCTGAACATCGCGTTCGTTTTCCAGCAACTTGCAAAAACGATGGACGCAACCACCTGTGCAAAAAGTCTATGATGATTTCCTTACAGATTACTAACTTTGATATTAAGTCCCTTGGGCTCACTAACCGATACTAAGTGTGCATCACCATCAGTGCAATGAACGCCATTGATACACCCCTCCCACTCAGAAACAGCCTGTCTTCATGTCTGCATCAATGACACCTACATACCCACATTGCCAGCGTCACCGGCGTCAGCAAATGGACAATCGAGTGCCAACCTCCGGAATGAAATGGATGTTGTGGAACGCACTCCGACTTCTCGCGGATGACCACGACAGCTCTCTGCAGAGGTGGTACCATGGTATCTGAAAGAACTCGGAGTTGTTCAAATTCCAATTAGTCCGCATTACTCTCATTGACTATCATAGAACGCGTCATACTCTCCTTCCGGTCAGGGCCGGCCCTTCAGTACGGGCTAGTGAGTCGGCCATATAGGGGTTTACTCACTCCTCTTGACCTGTTCTCGCCATTCCATCTGGTGGGTACGCCCGTCCATGACTTCTCGGATCATCTCGACCTGCACTCACCACTCCCACAGGCCATAGCAAAATTTTTGCTGACCCCCCGCATTCACCTTTCGTTTCTGTGGTTTCTTCGTTTCTGCTGTTTGCTCGATAGTGTGTCATCTTGCTTCTCGGCTTTAGCAGCCCTTAACACCTAAATTCCAGAACAAGCGAGTTGCTCTTTGCGTCTTTTACCAAACGATGATTGTGTCTGCCTTTGCTGTGTTGACAATTGTTATTGCGGTAGCGTCAACGACGAGGGCCGCTTCCGCTAACTCCTCGAATCTCACCTTGCCCTCTGGTGCTGTGGTATGTTCTCCACAGAGGCTCATGAAAGGAGATTGTTAACAAACATAGTACGTTAACCCACTTAAATACAATGTCGTGGGTGCAAGTTACACTCAATGGCGTACAAATAACTCTCTTGTGGGTTTCAACCCCACGAACACAACCCCACCATTCATACAAGTTTTTGATCCCTCCTTTCTCAACGTGATAGGACCGAATGCAACCATTCGGCTTGTCGTGTCAAATCCTGCCTTTGCCTTTGCTCATGGGGCGCCGATCTACGTGCCTGACCGCAACGTCGTTTTCTTCTCTAGCAACGATGGCGGTCCTCTTGGATATAGTGGCTGGTATAATAATAGCGTCGTCTCGATGCTTAACATGACGGAAGTTGACAATGCGCTGGCTGCTACTACGGGTGGGGTGAACATACAAATCCAAGCTGTTCGTAGAATCTACAACGGAGATCGGATCGAAACACTAACAGTTTTCCAGTTAAACCTTTCAGGCACTGTACAGATGGTGAATGGAGGCACGGGCCCTTACAAGGGAAACCTTCTTTTTGTCACATCTGGACGTGCCCTTCTGCCTCCTTCAGTTGTCCTCGTGAATCCCAACCCACCATATAACACTACCGTCCTTCTGGACAATTTTTACGGCAGACAGTTCAACTCACTCAGCGACATCAAGATATTGCCTGGCACCGATATCGTGTATTTCACAGATCCCGCGTGTGTTCTCTATTGACCCGGAAGACGAATAAATCTAACAAATTCAATATAGATACGGCTGGCTGGCTGGATTCCGTCCCCAACCGATGCTACCTTCGCAGGTCTATCGCTTCGATCCATCGACTGGTCAAATCCAAGTTGTCGCGGACCAATTCGTCAACCCGAATGGGATTGCCTTTACCCCAGACGGCAAAGCTGCTTTCGTGTAAGTTGGATGCGATATCTCGGCTTGACTTTTGCAAGGGTTGGTTTACAACTAAATTTTCAGCACCGATACGGGTTCAGCCGCTGTTCGTTTTGGAAATAACCAGACACTTCCCGCTACAATGCAGGTTTTCCTTGGACCCGTTTGTTCTCCGCTACGCTGACTCTTCGCCGAAACAGCTACAAGTATGACGTTGATCCAATGACTCACTCCTTCGCAAACCGTCGCGTCTTCGCATACAGCGATTCTGGCGTCCCTGACGGCATCCAACTTGACACGAATGGCAACGTGTTTTCGGCATGCGGGGAAGGCGTACACGTGTGGAACTCTGGGGGCGACCTCATCGGAAAATTCTTTATAAACAGCACGATTCACGAGCTGATCTTCACTGATTCCGGTCTCCTTATTTTAGATGAGGAGAGAGTATTTCTTGCGAACGTCACAGCCCAAGGAATCGACTTGACTGCACACTAGTTGGAGATCGGGGCCACTTGAGACACGGTTTGTCATGTTATAAGAATCAAGGTCGGATGTTTGGATATTTGTCTGTGGATCCAAGTAACTCGAAACAGGTGCTAGACAAAGTGGTATCATTGTTCTCCAGTAGGTTTTAGTGAAACCTGTGTCTTCCATGTCAAAAGGTTTACCGATTCGTGTGTCGACTGAAAGATGATATCTGGTGCGTGTCGCACTGTGTTGTACGTAAGCAACTGGATGGCGCGAAAAATTCGTTGTCTCTTTCCATTCTGTGAATCACGGGCAAGTACTTACGATCGCTCCTGCATCGCCACCTGACGCGATGGAGTCTTCTCTCCATAGGGGGGGCAACGGGCCTCCGTAACGAGCGGCGTGAGTCGTTTCTTCTTTAAAAGCGGACCTCGCGCGGGTAGCGGGAATCTGGATATGATCCTGGAAGTTCGCATGCCCGTCTTCGAGGTGCGCCGACGTCGTGGTGCCACGCCATCGGGCGAAGGCGTGACATTTGGTTCATCGGGTAGAACACGCCATCTGGCAGTCTGCTCCGTATCGAATGGAGGTAAGCAAGGTTTGAAACACCTACTTTACGTCGACCTGGGCTGGTTTCCAAATCGGACACTACTACCTGCGCCGCAACGCCGCCCAACAGTCTTGTTTCATACTCTCATACCATGCGCTAGCCCAGTGCTCGTTCGACGATGTTGATTTGTCATTTCTGGTGGCGGGTGTGCCATCCGGAAATGAGTGACCTCACTGAGTGACTGAGTCTAGTGGAGCGCAGTTCATCAACTAATCAACTGTACATGGTAACCAGTTTCGTCCAAACAGTTCCGCACACACACTGTGACCCTGTCTGCTCTCATTGAGAATGAGAGCAGATTGGAGTCTAGACAGGGTCTGTGACAGTGTGTAATTTTACCTTACAAAATTTACCTTAAAAAG
>JBBPMW010001108.1:0-11709 GCA_038090535.1 Tylopilus alboater | reverse complement strand
TCACTGAAGGTGAACTCAGCTGAAGTACGAACGGGGGGACGACTGCTTTTAAGTTCCGCGTGCGACGATCATCACAGCTTGAGCCGATGGTATTCGTATAGTCGCGCTCATCATCGTTACATAACTTGATGACGGCCCAAACCTAGTCGACCAATTGTATCCTGTTCCTGTTCCCAAGGAGTGACTGCGGCTGGCCCATGCCGGATGGACGCGCACGGATTGGGCTGACGAAACCGGCCCGATTTGACCGCAGGGCGCAGCACTGATTAATCATTTAAGACAAAGTTCAGAATGCTGTGGGAGTGAGCTGTTTCAGTGAAGAACGAGAAAGTCACACTTCGAAGTTCCATGGCTCAGTTGACCAGAAACAGTTTTGAACTCAGTTGCGAATGCTGGCGGCTGAGTTAGTAAGTTCCAAGGTCTTTCGCCACTGAGTACTGAGGGACAGGAAGTGGCGGCGCCACCAGTGCCAGCACCCGTCGGCTTCGAATAGCGCAGCTCGCGCTCGAGTTTTCACCCACCCACTGCACCGGTACCCTGATCGTCCTCCCTGTCGGTCGGTCTCTCCCCTCGCTTCTCACTGGGTTCCCTGGCTTGGTGTGCGCGAGGTGTAAGTTCCCACCCTCGCGGCTCACCAACGGCGGACCATGACAGTTCGATCGCGCGTGAAGCCGCCGGACAGTCCCTCGCGCTGCCGCCCGTCTCCACCCTCTCTCGTCCTCACACTTTCTGTCACCCATCGACCTCAGCTTACGCACACGAGCGACATCCGAAGATTTAGATCCAAACAACTTGAACCGGCGGTCGTCAACAATCTCAAGCACTGACCAGTGACTTGCAAAAGATACATGTAAACAATGTAAACAATATATATGAGAATGATCACATTAGGGGCTCAAAGTCTGCTCCGTGTACGAGGGAATACCTACTCACATTAACTTCGAAACGTCGACGGCTCAAACCTCGAGTAGTTGAAATACGTGTCATGTCAATCGTCATACCACGCTACGCAAGTTACAAAACATCGAGTGTGCGTACGTTGTCAAGAATCGCATCCAGCGAAACGTTCTCCTGAAACCGTACAGTAATCAAACTATCAGCCGCAACCCGGTTGTAATCCATCCCACGTCGTCCCGTCGATGCTAGCGTGACCAGGAGTGCACCGAACGGTTGTCCAAGATGGGCAACGAGCCGTCGTGCTCGTGTCTCTCTGTCCATTGGTACTGTATGCGAGGGAGTAGGGAGTGACGGTGATTCAGGTTCAGGGAACGACGAGTCATCATCAATTTTCTCGTCAAAGATATCCTCATTGTCTGATTTTGGTGAGGGTGGGGGAGCAGCGTCATCTTCTATGAACGTCCCATGATGCGTATGTTCGCGGTCCAGGATGTTATCCAGCCAAGGATGAATCAGATATAGTGATTTCATCCGAGAAAGATCTTGTCTCGTCTTGATTTCCACCATCCCGAAAGTGACAGTGTCCGCACGATAAATATGGCCTGAACGTGTTCGATAAGGCGTAAGAGTCGGGAGTTCGAAAGCGATACATGGAAGTTTCATCCGACTTGCTGCAAACCAAGGTGCAGGAAGCTCGTTGAGACGGTCATATAGCCTCAGGGCCATATCGAGGTCGAATGAAGAATTGTGGGATGCCGTGATGATCCTTTCCATCTCTGCATTCGGAATGGGTGATGGGAGGTGTGACGTCGCTGGCTCGTTGAATACGGTGATATAGGCAGGCAAACAACTGTTGAAGCTGCCGCACTCCCCAGTCCATGCTAGGACGCTCACATCTCCAGATCCGGCAAGAATGTGCGCCAATAGACGTCCTAACGAGGCTTCCCCTTCACCATATATTGCTGGTATACCAGTAACCGAGAAGATGCCGAGCAGCGAGTACGCAGCATCCTCCACCCACGTCGTCTGACGGGTCGAAGCTAGACGTAGCTTTTCCCGAATGCTCGTTAAGCCTGGACGAAGTGCCATCAATTGCTGCGCAGACACCCCGGTGGCTTGCTCCATCTCCAGGATGATGTCCAGTGACTCCTTGTGGTTCGGCAACTTCAGATCGAGATAGGGAGTCCAATCCTCCGTGTAGAAGTGGATCACCTGGCCAGCAACATATTCTTGAAGTGTCCAGGCACGGGTATTCCACACACTCCTCACCAGAGCACCGCGCGGCGACGAAGAGCGAACACCACGAAGAAACACAATTACCATGGCGGAACCCCGGTACCACTTGAACATGGCCACGAGGGCTTCCTGGTGCACGAAATGATCGGATTTATTGATACAGCATGTATCACTCCATGCCCAATTGAATCCTGCATCCCGAACGATCTTGCAGAATGTTTGTAGCTTGTTATGAGTCGGAGAATTATCCAGGTCATACACCGTGATGTGTACCACGTGCTCGAACAGTGGTTCATTGTCTTCCCACCTGTGCGATAGCATCACGTATCGGAAGTATTGTCGTACTTCACGCTTGATCTGAACGTAGTCGATACGCGTCGTCATCGAGGAAACAAGTTCATGAAAAATTGGCGAGGATTCGAATGCAGTTGTCTGCGCAGCTCTGTTGTGGAGACGTCCAGTGGTCGTGTTGAGAAGCTCGCGTGGGAGATGACGTATGGTCTTTTGAACGAGTTTGCGAATCGTCGCTCGTGCGCTCGATGGGCGGATGTACTGGTCATGATACCCTGTCGAATAATGTAAAGAAGTCATCTTTACCATAATAACGAGGATACAACTCACGCTGAATGACCGGATCAGGCGACCCCTCCATCTTTGAGAGCATCACCTCGAACGCATTAATCGCATTCTCGTAATCTCCTGCCTTATGTAGGGCTGCATGCTTCATCTTGTAGCCCCATGGCGAAGACGGATCGAGCGTGATCACCTGATGACCATGCATCATCAACACTGACTTGTATGAGACAAAAGTGACCCACCTGGTTCGCATCATCTAGAGCCTGTTTCCATGACCCACTCGCTATAAATGCCTTACTTCGCTTGATGAGAATGTCTTGTGAGGAGGGGGGATTGAACGACAACACTGTTGAATAATGCGAGATGGCTTCGTCGTATTGCTGGGCATCTACCGCTGTGTCCCCAAGATGCTCAAGTTCTGACAGAAAATGTTACATAAGCGATGACACCCATAGGATGTGCGACCACTCACGGAGAGCCCATCCCTGATGATCCTCGTATAGGTTCGTCAGGGCTTCAGACAGACGCTGTTGAATCGTGATATCGAGGTCATCAAATTTCCATCCGAATATCTGCCAGAGACAGTGAGTGAGTCCAATACGCTGTAATACCATCCATTTGGGAGCTTACCAGCGAGACCACAAAGAGCGGTCGACTTGTGTGGTGTCGCATTTGCGCTCGTGCACGCTCGAATGATTGTATTGCACCCTTGTAGTCACTCCGCTCCATTTGAAAGTTTCCAAGGAGGAGATGCATATATGCCTTCCGGAAGTGTCAGTCGTGATATCCGTCGCGTCGTAGGACATTGTGCACATGCCTGAACTACATAGCAGATTGAGTTATGATGCACCGTGGCGATGAGGTCGTCTACCCGCGATATCGCATCGCGGTGCTCGCCTGCCATGAACACGATGATAGCCTGAGAGATATGAGTAGCCGTGTGGCATGCAAGTCCAAAAAATACAGACCTTGATCAGGAGGAGAAAGGTAACGTGTGATGAATGGAAGCGCTCGAACGCAATATCGCAGGCCCGATAAGCCTTGTCCTTTTCCCCGTTTCCAACATGCGCGACACCTTTTGCAATGTAGCCCAAGACGGATGGCCGAACATCGATGGCCTTAAGTAGCGTTAGCGCCAGTGTATGCGAGAGTAGAACAAGAGATACCATTTCGGCATCGACGAGCGCTGCGTCCCAGTGTCGCAAACGAGCTCGAACGAGAGCCCGACTAGCGAGTGCATGGTGGTTCGCATTTCGGGACTCGTCAATCGTTGCGGTCAAAAGCGCTTCCGCCTCTGCAAACTGATCGTTCTTCCACGACTCAAGTGCAGCATTGTCAATCTGAATGTCAGGTTCCTGGAAAGTGGGGTGTAGACGAGACAAAGGTATTGCATCATGATCCTATTAGTATGTGTGAAGACGAGTGTAGTAAGACAGTTGTTAAGATACGCCATAACCCAAAAGAACACGATGCTCACAGTCGAATGAGATAGACTTTGGATGCTGATTTTCCCGTCCTCTCCACCGATTGCGAGAAACTGGTCGTCTGGAGAAATTGCGATAGAACGTGTGTTTTGAGGGTGTTGGATGAGACCGAGCTGAGAGTGTGTCGACGTATCCCAAAATGTGACGGTACCGCGGGCAGAGCATGCGATGAATTCTCCATGCTTCGATAGGGCAATACACGACAATTTGTCGGTGTCGTCAACTGGCCATTCTGAGAGAACTGACCCGGCGGATGTGTCGAATTCCTGGATTTTACCGTCGGATAAGACAAATAGGTGGTTGTTGAACCAGCACAGACCACCGTTGTTGTACCGCGAAGTTATTATTTGTTTGATCGTCGTCAGCAAATTGCCATCGTTGTCCCAGACTCGAACGCAGTTGTCGGTGGCTGTCGCGATTCGGTCTCCTTGTGACGAGTATTTCGCTGCTCGGCACTGCATACAATTACACGCAGTTAAGTCCCAGCCAGAACGAGATTAGCGCGTGGGGCTTCTTACCCAGTCGTCGTGACGGAGTGTTCGTAGTTGTTCACCAGTTGCGCGGTCCCAGACAGTGGCCGTATAGTTATCTGATGCTGAGACGAGCCGAGTCGAGTCCGGCGAAAAATGAACCGCGTTGTTACCCCAGAAGGCTGAGAAGCGATCCACAGTGTGGGAGAACACTTTTTCGAACGTCGTCGCGTCCCAAACGAGCACCCAGCCCCAGGCTGTCCCCGCAGCAATCCATTTGCCGTCGTTCGAGACTGTAACACAGAGACACCGGGCGCGCGAGGCTTCCAACATTTTTGCCATTTGCCATTTGCCGTCTTCAACTTGCCAGACTCGAATCGTCCCCTTGTCGCCGCTCACGAGATAATTTCCATCCGGCGAAAATGTCACCCCCCGTATCTCGCTACCGCCGCCGAACTCCGTGAGCGGAAAATGCTCTTGTCCAACGTCAGCGCTTTAGCATCAACGAATCCACACCTGTCAGTACGCACCGATTATCACCGAAGATGAGGACATCAATGACAATGTGGCAGAACAAGTGTGAAAGTCGATAAACAAGCTGTGGTATCTTCGAATCATATACAAATTGCCTCTCACTGATAAAGATCAGTTCACACACTCCCCTTCCTTCACGGATCGATGCGTTGTGATCATAAGTAACGTCATGGATTCGTGATACTTACATCACTGAAATATCAGAAGCGTGATAATGGAATATAATCCGTTTTACCTCATTGTTTCAGGCTTGGCAATCACTCCTCAATGGGGTAAAATGGATTATATTCCATTATCACGCTTCTGATATTTCAGTGATGTATGAATTCGTCAGTTACGCCCTTCATTACAGGCACAGAACTAGGTAGCCAGCCGAAACAAGAGAATGGTCGAGGACATTGGAGAGATGACCGCGCATCCTCTGCGTCTGCTCTGCCGTATCGTCATCGTCCATCTCATTGCCCAGCCAAACAAGTTTTGGAAAGATTGTCTCCGAACGCGTTCGCCCAGTCAAAAATGAAAGCGACGACAACTCCGTCGCACACAATGCCCTCTCACCTCCCTCAGCAGCCTCCACTACCCGTTCGCCCCGCATCGCACCCCATTCCCACACCAACGGTCTCGGTCTCAATGCAGAAGGCATCGCCGCGTCCGAAGGCGTTGGATTCATTGGCCAAACCAACGCACGCGAGGTACGGTCACCCTACGTGTCTCCTCGTGCTATCCTCTGAAGCTTTGACTCGCTGCGCGCGGGATCGCTCGCTATAGGCATGCGGTGTCGTCGTCGATCTAATCAAGATTCAAGTCACGCAAGTTCTCTGGACGCGCGCTCTTGCCCCAGGCACGGGTAAGACGGCCCTCGCGCTGGCCGTGTCGCACGAGCTGGGGATCAAAGTGACGTTTTGCCCGATAGTGGGGTCGGGGGTGTATAGTGCGGAGGTGAAGAAGATCAAAGTTCTCGCAGAGGCATTTCGGAGAGCTATAGGCTTGTCGTGCAGCCTCCGTTTCCCACACATTCTTTGTTTCCTTGGCCCGTGGGCTTTTCATTAAATCTTGTCCTCGTTCGCAACTAGAGGGAGCTGTGGCTTTACAATCGCAGGTTAGCACGTCAACGGGCGCTGAGCGCTAGGTAGCGTTCATTCCTGGGGTGTCCACGGTAAGTACTGTATTGGTAGTGTACCTACATAACCCGGTGCAAGCAAGGCTACCAGGAGGCCTCTTGCGTCGGGACGGGGAGATCTGGCTCTGCTCATCGGCTGGCGTTGAGTCAGCGTTGCGCGGGCCTCGGTGTGTTTGTGCTTGCTATGTGTACCTGTTGCTCTTCCGCAGCTCTATCGCATCTTGAGCGAACCCAATATTGAATTCGATCGGGCCCCGAAACGGCTGCGGTCAGTCATCTCGGATGAGTCACAACCGTCGGTCGTTTCGTTCTTGAATATTGCAGCCAGCGCGTACACGCGCCCTACCTCAACAACGTCTCGCGCCGTACGTGATGAGCAACCTCTCGTGCCCTTCGCAGGCTTGCGGGTGGGCTGGAATTCATGCTCCCAGGTGACCAGACTACCTTGAACCCGCATAATGCCGAAACGCCTCAGATAAGGAATCCGCGTGGGATTTTAGTGACCCGGATGTATGTAGATTTAAAATTATTCCGAGCCACCACTCGGAAATTATGTCTCAGATATTCAACTCTCAACCTCGCAATTGGCATACGCGACTCTTGGCATATTGCCTACTGCGTGCGGACCAGTGAAAATGGTCCTTGCACAAACCGTTGCTATCCGAGCGGGTGACAAGTATTGAATTCGAATGAAGGACCGGGACGAATTCAACTACTACATTGGTGTTACAACAAAGCCCATGACTGCGAAGTCGCTTTACTTCTCCTGGGTTCTCGACTTCATTTCTTTGTTCGCAGGCGTGTATCAGACTGCCAGGCACGAGTCATGACTGGACTACGTCTCATCTACATGCCCTCGTGTCATCGACTCGGGTCTCCAGATGATCGTCCTGTAAAACGGTCAACTCAAACCTCGTGTTTTTCTTGCGACTGTTCCTTGTGAGTAACGATATTGAAATACGAACGTTCGTACGCTGATTTTCCTAGGAAGGACAACGATCTCCAGATTTTAACAGGGCGTGTCGATTCCCTTATCGGTCATAGCAGGTATGATATCTTGTCCTCGGGCTTGATTAAGATCTCCCATCTGTACGGCATCTCGCAGAGTAAGATTCACCAAGGGCACAATATACCCAATGTTTCATGGACGCGACGGGTCGAGTCATGAAACAACATTCACGTATAAGACATGCCGACCGGCTGAATGTCCAATGAAGTTGCACACGAGGGACAGCGAGAAGAACGGGTCACGCAAAGTATATAAATGGCATAACCAACGTTTTGGTCATTGAACCCATTACACCTCACCTTTGCACTAGATTACCCTCAACTATGTCGCTCGATGTATTATCATCCACCTCTCGGACGGCATCGCGGGTCTTGGATACCACTTCAACTCACCTTCGTCCCTACCAGTGGTATGCATTTGATGCCGGTGTCGCTTGCGCAGCAATTTGGATTCTCCTTCGATGGCTCCGCACATCCCGTCGCCGGCAACTCCGTACAACCCAACTCCGAGGACCACCCAGCGAGAGCTTCCTCTACGGTGTCGGAAAGCGCATCCTCGACGCCGATGACCGGGGCGCCTTGTATGAAGCGTGGGCGCAAGAATATGCTCCGGTATACGCAGTCCCGTCAACATTGGGGAATAAGAAGGTCGTTTTGTGTGATCCCAAGGCGATCGCACATTTTTATTCCAAAGACACGTGGACGTACATTCAGGTCCCGTTCATTAGGCGACTCATCGCAACTATCGTACGTGGTTTATCACAGCGTTCATGTTGTACATGTGACTGACGCTTGGACTGAGCATGGGAAAGGTCTGTTGTGGGCTTATGGAGAAGATCATAAGAGGTATATCCATAATTTGACTCGGGAAGCAAATATTGATCGTTTCACCAGACAACGCAAGTCGTTAACTCCTGCGTTCAGCATCGCTGCCATTCGGCAGTTAACACCGATTTTCTACGACTCGGCATACAAGGTTATATCATCATTGTATGGTTCGTGGACCCTGTCTGACATGAATGCGAACTTCCGTTAAAGGCAAAGGGCGCTTGGGATGTTCTCATCGAGTCAAGCGGTGGGGATAGCGCTCTTATAGAGGTTGAAAACTGGTGCGTCTCATGAAATAGCCTTTGATATCTTCATAACTGATATCTGACTTGCCGATGTTGAAGGATGAATCACATATCGTACGCTTGTTTTTACGCTCCTTGCGATGCACATGCACGATAACTGTTGCAGACTGGATACCATCGGTCTTGCAGGCTTTTCTCACAATTTTGGCGCTCTCGAAGGCAAGCGCGCCAGCGTCACCGAGGTTTTTGACACGTTCGGTGCATCGCCTCGTTCAGCCTTCAGCAAATATCTCTCTCTTTTGTACGAGTCCTTCCCGTTCCTCACATGGGTACCTACGCCACGCGGGAAGCTCGTCCAGAAGCTGAGCTTCGCAATGGAAGAGATCTCGAATGTGTTGCTCGCCAAGACACAGAAAGAGCTAGAAATAGGTATGCTTGAAGGCAACGAAGAGAGGTCTGTTATCGGATTGCTGAGTACGGGCTCTCTTCCACGTGAGCCTTAGTGTGTACCACTGACCTACTTGCGTGAAAAATAGTCAAGGGTGCGATTGACAATTCGGAGTTCCACTTGACGAGAGAGGAAGTCATGGCCCAAGTAAATGAGTTTGTACGTCTCGTCTAGCTCTGTTGTTGACGTTAGCCCATAGATGAAAGTGTTGCTCGTTGCTGGGTATGAAACGACTTCTAGTATGTGTCTATTCTCGAAGGCATCCTGACTCATACATATCTCCACTCTAGTCAGCTTGACTGTAAATGCCACCCATGCGTTTCCCCCATGCATCGACTAACCACTTATCTAGTGGGCTCTACTTGAGCTCTCACGCAGCCCAGATGTGCAGACAACGCTGCGAAACGAGCTTCTCGAGCATGGCGCAGACCCAACGTACGATCAACTCTCAAATGGTCTTCCCTATCTCGACGCTGTCGTCCATGAGATCCTCCGCATCCACCCACCTTCCACCGATGTCACGCGTATCGTACGTCCCCACGTCTATAGTCCTCCCTCTTCATCCAATGTGTGACACCTCCACAGGCTATCGAAGATGATGTCATCCCGCTCTCCGAGCCCATTCGCACGAAATCTGGAGAAATTGTCGACAGCCTGACGATTGCCAAGGGCACGCTGATTACTATCTCGATGGAATCCATGAACCGGTCCGCGGCATTTTGGGGCGAGGACGCCAAAGTGTTCCGGCCAAGTCGATGGCTCGAGGACGCACACGGTCAGGACGGGATACCTGCCAAGGCAAAGGAAATCCAAGGACATCGGCATCTGCTCACCTTTGTGGATGGGCCGAGGACGTGCTTGGGGAAGAATTTTGCATTGGCGGAATTCAAGGTGCGTGGATGAGGTGGTACGTGGTGGCCACTAATTCTGACGGCCTTATTTGTGGCAGGCGGTGTTGACGGTACTCATCAAAAACTATGTCTTTGAGCTGCGTGATGGCGTCGATTCCAAGATTGAAATTGGGAGAGGTGTGCTTCCACGACCGAAGCTCGCAGGTGAGGTGGGATGCAAGTTGCCTTTGCGTGTACGGCCGTACGTTGCATAAGGTTGGACAGTCAAGGGCAACAGTCGCTATGGTTGCTTCGTGATGTGTATCATATCATCACTGGGGTTTGAAGTTATATCTTTCATTTATGTTCATTGCCTACTGTGATCATGGTGGAACAACCTCTCGACTCCAGAACCAGAGAAAACTGAAGAAATAGAGACCTACTTAAGATCGGCTACCACTGACCTTTCCTTGCTCTTATTATGAACCAGCACCAGTCCAACGAGCTCTCACTTCACCGTGTTGACGCTCGCATTGACATACCTGTTGCTACGACTCACCTGTTCGTCATCTTATTGTCCCTGCGTCCGATCACTCTCAGGCCTGCAAAATATTCAGCTCCGCTCATGCCTACCACACTCTTCATAAGATGTTTCAAGAACAGAGTATTACTGTCCCCAAACTTCAATGTCGCAGGAAAGGAAACAAGGGACGGGTGCGACGCGTACTCACACCCTTTGGATCGTCACGTACAGTTCAATCCGTCCTTTGACTATCAATGGCTGAATTCGAGTATCAATTAAGATCAAGCGATGGAGGAATTATGAAAGAAACGAAAACGAGACATATGTAGCAAAGTTGACACTTCTCACACTATGTACGGCTTCACGCGCAGTGGTACCTTGCACCCCACCTCGCCAGCCACTCGTGGCCGAGGAAGGAATCCCCTACCCATCTCAATCTTTGTCTCCGTGCCGTCACGCAGCTCAAAGACAAAGTTCTTGACAAGTACACACAAGGCAGCCTGTCAGATAGTCTCAGCGCCTGATATCGAGCGGTGCCTGATATCCGAAACTATGGCTGACCTTGAACTCGGTGACCGCAAAGTTCTTCCCTAGACACATCCTGGGTCCATCTGCAAAAGTTAACAGATGACGATGCCCTTGTACTTCTTTGGCCTTTTCTGGAATTTCGTTGTGACCATGTTCGTCTCCGAGCCATCGGCTGGGTTTGAAAACATTAGCGTCTTCACCCCAGATAATTTCTGAGCGATTGATGGATGCGAAGGGGATTCCGATGACAGTCCCTTTAGCGATAGACAGGTTCTCGACCAGTTGGCCAGATTTCGTGCGGACTGGTTCAGAGAGAGGAATTATGTCATCTTCGATGGCCTTGGGTTATGAAGGGAATGCCAGGTTAGAGGTTAGAATAGTGAGGGTAGACGTAGATGACAGTGAGCGTACCTTCCGCGTAGATTCGCGGACGGGGGGATGGGTACGGAGGATTTCATGGACGACGGCATCGAGATAGGGAAGACCATTAGCAAGTTCATCATATGTTGGATCCGAACCATGCTCGAGAAGTTCATTTCTCAGTTTGGTCTGCATCTCAGGGTTTCGCGAGAGCTCGATAAGGGCCCACTGCAGGCTAGGGGTGAGCGCAGGCGCTGGTATGATGTGAATGTGGTTACCGTCATGCTAACTAGTGTAGATATAAGTCAAGCCGTTCCCTGAATATAAGACAGGGACTTACTAGATGTGGTCTCGTATCCTGCAAGAAGCAGAACTTTCATCTGCAACAATGTCTGAGAAAACCCTGACATTCATAAGGTTTAAATCACCTGCGAAAGAACCTCTTCCTTTGACAAGTGGAACCCTGACTCGGCGCTCTGCCCCTTGACTATTTCAAGCATGTCAGTGACCCAAATTGTGTTGTTGCAACGGAAACGTACTCAGCAGTCCGATAATAGACTTTTCCTCCTTGTCTCCAACTACACCCATATCTAACTCCTGCTTTGTTCGAGCTAGTAAAACG
>JBBPMW010001107.1:0-11710 GCA_038090535.1 Tylopilus alboater | reverse complement strand
CGACCGTCCATTGCCGTTTGTCGAATCATCCATGACAGCGAGAATATCATACAAAAACCAGAGGAAAAGCAAGTTGCGGAACCAAGCGGCGTAGTTTTTGCTGTCCGGAAGACGCGGAATGCCCCAAGCCTGTGGAATGGGCCAACAAGTCGGAGTGAGCGAAACACGTCGTTGGCAATAGCTTCCGAAAGCCGATACCGAAAACGAATACGGAGAACCCCGAGACCCCACAACCAGCTCTATCTACAAAAGGGCTAATATACAACATTCATAACCGCGACGGCATCCAGACGATGAATTGTCGTCTCAGACGAGCAGCCATTTTATCTATGAATCATGTTTCATGAGAAGTATCACATGAAACTTCACAAGTCTGAGGCCATGAACCTGCCATCACACCAGTCTCACTGCCTGTAGTGTTTTCCTGGCCTGGCTTGGCTCGAAAGCCAGGGCTTCGGCCTGGCTTATGAGGGCTCAGGCTCCATGGAACCATAGGCCAAGCCCTGAGCCCTGGTAAGCCCTGTAAGGGGGCCTGGCCTGGCCTGAGCTGGGGCTCATAGTAGCCTAGTATAGCATGGACTGTGACTGATGTGTAGAGTATAATACATACAAGTACAGGCAACAAGTAGCTATAGCTCAGCAAGAAAAGTGACAACCACTTCATCTTTGTGGCCAAGGTCATCCCCCCCATCCGGGTCATGTGCGTCATCATCATGATCCAAGCCTTGGCTAATATCACCCCAGCCTAACTCTGTGTCAGCAGGCCCAGTGGCAGTCTTTGGAGAGTCAAGACCATCAGGAAAACCTCAACTTGTTTAATGATGACTTATATGCTCTTAAACAGTTAAGTTCACCTAAGACAATTAAGTCAGGTGGCTGACTTCAAGTTACACTCTTTCTTAATTTGGTCTTAATGGATTTTCATTACCATTGTCTAAGTCATTTCAAGTCATCTAAATAATCATTATGTGTAAATTCATTAAGACAAAAACAATATTTTAAGGACAGTTAAGACATATTATAAATATCTTGTTTTGGCGCCGAGGTCAACATCATTGCTGTAATTTGACATGGCGCGTTTGTAGTACTGCCGCTGTGCTTGTTCATCTCGCCTTTGGGGCGTCTTGGGTCACTGGCACTGTGGTGGTCGTTTGGTGCAGCCGCATCGCTGCTCAGGTTGCCTGGCTCATCTGGAGTCCTCCTAGGTGGGTTTTCTCCTTTGTTCCACTCTGAGCGTTTGCTGATGCATCCTGATGCATTGCACAGGTTCTCTGGCATGTCTCAACTATCCTCGACGTCCCCTGGCATTCCTGATGCATCTGCTTTGCTGCCAGTTACCTTGTTGTTGCAGCTTGCTGCAGCTTCCTCCCCCCTTCAAGCTCGACGCTTGGGAGTTTGCTCAGTTGTCGCATGGGTCTGTTAGGTGGTTTAGGTGGTGGAGGTGGGTCTGTGGGCATCCTAGGTATGTTGTCATTATTTGTCGAGGTACGCTGATCGTTTTCATTGGCAGCTGTCCTCGATTGCACACGCACCCTTGCGCTTCCTCTTTCCCCCTCAATCAATGTGATTCAACATGTCTCGGGGCTCTTGCTCTCATCCTGCATGTCTGTGTGCTCCTCTGCAACCTCCCTGTTGACCTCTGCATCTGCGTGCTCATGCACAATGCTCTCGTTTCATCAGGGGAACTATGACAAATAGATATAGTCATATAATATCTTATCAAAGATAGCTTTCAATGTCCTTCATATCAGTATTACAACACACTAGCTCAGGCATTATTTTCTTTGAGTGGGTCGACAGAAATTACAGGAGCTTTCCACAATTATATTTAGGATCCAAACTATCATCTTTTAAGTAGTTGTCAAGGATATAATTGATATATCCAATGACAAAGTTGATCTAAATGATGCTAGTTAGAATATCTTCCAACTTGAGTCTGATGTCAATCTATATCATATAGAGAGTAGTTATAATTTACAAAGCTATGACATAGATTGACATTAGACTCAGGTTGGAAGATGTGGAAATCAAGATCATAGCTTTGTAAATTGTAACCATTCTCTACATGATACTGATGGCCATATCTTCCAACCTGAGTCTGATGTCAATCTATGTCATGCAGAGAGTAGTTATAATTCACAAAGCTATGGCATAAATTGACATCAGACTCAGGTTGGGAGATGTGGCAATCAGGATCATAGCTTTGTAAATTGTAACTACTCTCTGCATGACATAGATTGACATCAGACTCAGGTTGGGAGATATGGCCATCAGTGACATGCAGAGAGTAGTTACAATTTACAAAGCTATGATCCTGATTGCCATATCTTCCAACCTGAGTCTGATGTCAATTTATGCCATAGCTTTGTAAATTATAACTACTCTCTGCATGACATAGATTGACATTAGACTTAGGTTGGAAGATATGGCCATCAGTGTCATGCAGAGAGTAGTTATAATTTACAAAGCTATGATCCTGATTGCCACATCTCCCAACCTGATTCTGATATCAAACTATGTCATAGTTTTGCATAATGAACTTACATTGGCTTATGTCCCAGTATGTGTCAATATGAAACAAGATTATGGTGATGACAATGACCAAACATAATGGACTTACATTGTCCTATGTCTCCAAATATTACAAGTTACTGAAGAGGGCCAGACTTCTGTGATGAAAACTCTGTCTTATGATAGAGAATGTAGTGAAATATATATAGCAAAGGAGCAAAGAAGATGATATTGATAGTATGATAGCCACAAGGGTAGTGAATTATTTGAAAGCTAATGACTATCTATTGCTAGTAGCTGCATCACAAGTTGCAGAATTATTTGCAGCGGCAGTAGCCAACACAGCCACAGCCTGATACTCTGCATGCTTAGCACAAATACTGGCGAGCACACTGTTCTTTGAGGGCAGCCACTCGTTCTCAGTATAGAGGGGGAAAAATTTGCCTGTTCCACCAGAGTAGCAGCTGGTCAACCTCTTCTTTCTCCTGCAGGTCATTGAGCAATTCTATGATGCTGTTGTAAAAGTGTTCCAAATCGGTTACCAGGTCTGTGTGAGAGAATACCTGGGCCAACATCAATGCAAACCAAGCCTACAATAAGCATCAGTATTGCAGTGCACCGAACACACCACTGGTATGACATACCTGGGTGGCAACATAGGCAATCAAGGCTTTTGTCATGCTCCACATGCCATGAATGCGAGCATTACCAGAGTGAGTCACCTTTGGCTCCTGGTCCACCGAGCTGGGCGATGTAAACACATGTTTGTAAGCCTAACGAATGTCAGATCATTTCAATTAGTAAATGAGGCAAAATGAACAGAAACCAGTAGTCCACTGCGAAGAAGCCCATTCCATGGGTCATCAGCATCGTACATGTAGTTAGCGTAAAGGAAGATGGACCACTGGTCGCCAGCTACTTGGAGCTGTCCACTGCGCAACTTTTCCTTGATTTTGCGCTACGTTAGGACTGCATGGAAGTTGAGTTTTATACGTACTCTGAGTTTTGCCACTCATATCCAGCGGGGCAGAGGAGGGCCCCTGTGTGCTCGTGGAGAAATCCACGACCAGACTTCACATTCTGGGGAATGTGAGGACTGAGAGTTTGACCCTTCGGCGTGATCCAATCAACAATGGCTCCTTTCATCCCTTTAGTATTGTCTGCCCTCGCCCCATTAGCGCCTTTCTGGATCTATGGGTGATTATAAACTTAATAAGGTAGAATAGACTGTCGAGTGTACGCACCAATTCTGCTATTGTCATGATGTCTTCCTCCAAGGATTCCATGAGGTGAGCCTTGAGCCCCGGGACCATTCTTAGCAGCTCACGAAAAATGAGATACTCTTGCTTCTCCCTTCGAGAATGTTCATGAGTGAATTTGCGTGCAACCTAAACCTTCGTAAAGCGACTTACTGGGGCATCAGTGAATCTGGGCCATTCTCCTCAATGTCACCCATTAGGGTCATTCCGTTTGTAACAGAATCTAAGGAAGGGCAGAAATTGCCCAATGCTCAGCTGCTGCCTAAGATGGCGGAAATGACTGGTATTCACCTAAGGAAGGGCAGAAATTGCCCAATGCTAGAGTACATTAGCTAGGAATAGAAGACTAAGTAAAAAGACTCATCTCAGCCACTGCCTAAGATGGCAGAAACGACTAAGGTGCTTGTAAGCAAGGTGAAGGTATATATAGTATGGGCGAAGGTATACTCATATTATGTTAATTGCAATGTTGCAGTAGTGAACCTGAAAGAAGAGTTTAATATGTAGTAATGGATGACATAAGAAGAAGAGAGTCAGTAAACGTTAAGCAAGTATAAATCACTTCTGACACTTCCGACACTTCCGAACCTTTCCAGTAGTTCCGAGTCTGGAAGAGCGCGGGAATATTTCGGAAGTGGTTCCGAAAATAGTTCCGATGCTTCCGAACCTTTCCAGTGGTTCCGAGTTCGGAAGAGTGCGGGAAAATTCCAGAACTGGTTCTGGAATACTGTTCCGATCGGAACTAGGGTTGAATACTGTTAGTGCGTTTCCTGCCCTCCCAGACGCCATCACTGGTCCGTGTCAAGAGGCACTCTTGGAGACTATGGCATACTATCAGGACAATAATCTGGAAGTTGAGGCTGGTAAGTACAACACTGTCGATCGTCTTGCACACTCATAGATCGAAACATTTGATAGGTGTATACCCAAAGCGCAAAGAAGACATGTCAAGACTGGTGAGCTGGCTATTCAAATACGAGGACAGCACTAACACTTTTCAGCTTTACAACAACATCTCCACGTACTGCTGTGAAATCAAGAAGTTTGTCATCCAAATTTTGCCCATTCATTACCAACTATACCCCCCTTCGAGTGTGAAGTCAGAAGCCGAACATCACAAGTTTGTTTGTGATCAAGCAAAAGCACAGCTCAAAAAGTGGCTTTTTTTGCGTGGTGAGACAGATGAACTTGTAGGTGATCTTCCGCCTCATATTCCATCACTAACTTGCTAACTGACTAGGGAAAAACAAGCAACTTTGCACATGAGGCCCTCAAGCACATCTGTCTTGGCATGTTTTACTCAAACACATCCAAGTCTTTGCGCCAATTCCTGGAATTCCATGAATATGTCCCATACAAGGCCCTCGTGCTTGCCACTTCATTCGTATGTCATCCCCTTGACCCTTTCTGCACTCATCCCAAATCTCTATTAGGTACATGTCGTGCTAGGTATCTTCAAGGAGCATGGTCATATTCCCCATGGCGTCAAGATCGATACCAACAAACTCAGAGATATATATGACAAATTATATGGCACGTTGGTACACATCACAACGGATGATTACCATGGCGCAAAGCTGGATGACATGTCACGGTTGGAGGAATGGGCTACTCTCGGGATGTAAGTATGCCCTAAGGCTCAGTGCTCAACTAACTAGCAACGATTACAGGACTGGCTATTCGAAAGCCACACCCACAAACATTGGTGATGATGAAGCATTCATCGTTCTCAATTAGTTTACTGTTGCACTGCACATCATGTACCTCCCATGCAAAATGAACTTGTTACTGCCCTTACTGACTGTTGGAGCTTGTACACTGCTGTACAATAGCATACAAAGACTGTAGGTGGTCTGTACTGTTCCACACAAAGTTGACGCACTGTACAGTATTGTACAGATGGGCAGATTTGTGCAGCATCATACAGACGCTGAGATTGGTACAGTGCTGTACAGACAGTGGGTTGGTACAATGCTGTATGGGCGGCGGGGTCAGTACAGTGCCATACAGACAGTGGAGTCGGTACAGCACTGTACAGAACAGAGTGCCATATAGAAACTCTGTTCTGTACCACACTGTACATGTGTAGAGCTCCATATCAGGCTGTACAGAGTGCCAATCTGTACAAACTTGGCTATGTTATGTGATTTCGTACACATGTGACAGCAGATGACATAACTGTACAGTAGGGACCTTTCTGTACTATTGTAAGCACTGTAACTGGCTGTACAAGACTGTACAGCTACTTCTGGGTTTGCTGATGCTAATGAGCTGCAGGAGCTGGGTTGTGAGCAATGGAACCACCAGGTGATCCTGCCAGCAGCAGACTTGGCTGACTCTGTGACTCATCTGAAGGAGGAAAGTAATTGAAAAAATCTGCCTCAGCAACCACCAGGTCAGGGTCTATCCTCTGGTGAGTGGGTGGCTGCTTGTGCTGAGTGGCAGCCGCTCACAGCTGGTTGTCTGCTTGCTGATGTTGAGCTGCTGTTTGTGCATCCTGGACTTTCTGACCAGTACCATCTGGGTTGTTCTTGCAGCCAAAGCTCTCACAAGAACACCAGACATAGGTTGTCCTGGCCATGAAAGGAGAATGGGTATTGAGGTCAAGATCATTGTTGTCATCAACAAGAGATGTGAAAAATCATGAAAATCTGACCATTTATTAAAAATATTGGAAAATATATGATATTCCCAGCAATTACCCATGGGAGGTTTTTCCTGATGCCCAAACGTGTACAATAGCGTAGTCACAGCGTGCAACAGCTCATGTGCATGCTTAGCTAATACAAGCACTCCATTTCTCACTGTGCAATTATGTGAAACTATTCATCTAATTTGTGTACCATCGAGTTTTCAGCAAATATCGCAAATTTTTACTTCTTATCACTGGAAATAATTTGGCCTCAAAGTCCGGTGAAATTCCAATCTGATGTTGGATGTGCATGTAAGCATTTCCACAAAAGGAAACTTTTTCCGTGGTGAGTTGGTTCCCACGCACTTATGAGATTGGAGAAACCTTGTCAAGCAAGGTAATGTCAAGCAAGGTAATATTCTCGCTGTCATGGATGATTCGACAAACGGCAATGGACGGTCGATTGACATCGAACTGGGAGGACAAGAAGTCATAACTATAGACTTGGACAACCTCGACCCCAACCCTGACGACGTGCTTGATCTACTGAAGGAAGGCCAATGTAAAGTTTCGGTGTGGGCAAGACTAGCCGGACAGTATCATGGCGTAGGGGATACCTTTCCGCTGCAGAGCGGATTGCACATTCTGCGATCGAGTGTACGTGGTCGGACCGGTTGTGCGCTCGTGGCATACTTATTCGTGTGCAAAATTTGGCAGCCTTGACAGCGAATGGAACGACGGCTCAGTCACCTCCAATATACGCGCTACTCACGAACATTCAAATTGCACATGCCCAGAAAGCGCCAAAGCTAGTTCTGCCAGATGCTCGTAAGCCCTAGACATCTACTCGGATTGTGCTCGTTCATGATTGCCATGCAGGGGAGGATAAACTCACGGGCGTACATTCAAAAGAAGAATATTACCGGGATGCTGCTCAGTACCTCAATGCCGGGGAGAGAGCTGCAGCAGAAGGTGGAGAAGGTGTCGGTGGAACCTTGGCAATCTTGACCCGAGGTATGTAACGATGGTCATCGGAGCGACTGAACTTAACATGGTGTAGGCATCCAACAACTGGCCACTCGATCCATGGATGATGCGATGCACTCTTTTGAGGGTGTCCTCGCGGAAAAACCAACAAATATCGTGGCACTCCTTGGCAAAGTTCGCTCTTTTGTTCGATTAGCATTGCTGGCACTGACAGGTAATCAAATCAGGCCCGCATTCTTTACGCAAGACGAAGTTATCCTCAAGCTCTCAAATTATTCCAGCAGGTTCTCCAGTTGAATCCGTCATGCGTTCCAGACCCTCGAATTGGAATTGGACTCTGTCTCTGGGCAATGGATCACAAGGCGAAAGCGAAAGCTGCATGGCAGAGAAGCCTGGAAGTGGTGCGTAACTCTTCAACGTAGTTTCCGTTCCGCCGTGGTGTTGATTTTTATGACCAGAATCCGTCCGAGTGGGCCGCACAACTCTTACTGGGCTTGGAGTCGATCAACGCAAGTAAGGCGGGAAGCCAAACCGAACAAGAACGCGCCCAGGCCTTTTTGATCGGTACAAAATACATCGAGAAGGCCTTCAACGCAAACCAGAAGAGCGCCGCTGCAGCGAACGCATTGTGTGAATTGTTCCTTCGCAAAAATAACCTTAAACGGGCGAGTTTACGCCTTAGAACATATTTTCATCCTGTCTGACTCTCCTTCGGGCATTAAAACTAGCAGAACGAACGGTGCAGTTCGCTGACACGCTCACGCTTCTAACGGAAGGCAACTTAGGAGCTGCCCGGGCGCTGCATGCTGAAGGTTCAACAAAAGAAGCGACAAAATACTACACGACCGCAACGGAGGGGCAACCAAAACACATACTTGGCGCTATTGGCATGGCGCAGATGCAGATGCTTAATGGTAAGCTCCAGGTTCTCTACACCATTCAACCAACTAAGCTTTGGTTGATTAGATGAAGTGGCCGCCGCGATCCACACACTTGATACATTGATACAACCTCCAAATCCACAGCGATCGGTGGAAGCCACTGTCATACTTGCTTCACTGCGTGCACATCCCCGTCCAGGTGTATCAAGCGCGGACGTTGCTCAAGAGAAGCTCAAAGCACGTGAACTGTTCGAACGAGTTACCAAAGCCATCGAAATTGACGATGTACGTGCGAACGGGCATGCGACTGGATCAAGTCGAGCATTGAGCGCACTCAATGATGATATGGAGATGCACGTTGAAATAGCGCGTTTGTGGCAGGACGACAACGTGGAACGGACTACCAAAGCTTTCCGTGATGCCTCGCGAGTTAGGCGGCTAGTGGTCAGGTCGATCCTAGGTTGCTGAACAACCTTGGCGCCCTGCAACACATGGAAGGCAGCTTGGACGAAGCGCGGACTATGTATGAAGATGCGTTGATGAAGGCTGCGATTGCCAGCGCAGAGGACGGGGAGTCCATGTCGACATCGATATTGTACAATCTTGCCAGGGTATACGAGGATAGTGGGGAGCATGCGATGGCCAAAGAGGTATACGACAAGCTTCTTTCTCGCCATCCAGAATATGTTGACGGTCTGTCTTTCTATACGAATTTGTCTTTGGCAAAGTCTAACTGGCGGTCCAAATAGCCAAGATCCGGCAAGCACAGATGCTTGTAAATATTGGTCAACCCAACGATGCTCATGAGTCGCTCAAGCAAGCCCTGGCCACACAGAATACCAACCTCAACCTCCGCGCGTTCTATACTTCTTTCCTCCTTCAACACAACGTAAAGGGTGCCAAAGACTTTGTATTCGCCGCGCTCAAAGACCACGAGAGACACGACGTCTACTCTCTTTGTGCTGCCGGGTGAATCCTGTACACCCAAAGTCGAGATAGCCGAGATCCCAATCCGAAGATGGTGGAAGAGCGAAAACGAAACTTCTCGCCATCGCAGTTACGAAGGATGCGCTGGGGACGTTGAGTGGTCAGCTCCCCGTTTCAGCAGCTGACGAAGCCCAGCGGCGCTTAAAGAATTCGCTGGAAGCGCTTGACGTTTTCGCAAAGATTCGCTAATGGGAGCGTCTATGTGAACATGGGCCACTGCTACTACGCGCGGGACGAGTTCGACCGTGCGATCGAAAGCATGCGTAACGTGCCAAACCATTCGGGTTATCGGGTGCTTACCCCATGTTGGTAGTATGAATCTGCTTCCGTCAAGTTCTACAACGGCCAAAACGTGTCTGTGCTGATGTGTCTATGTCGATCTTGGTATGCCAAGGCCACGAAGGAGCAAACGTCGGTGGCCATGAATACCGCGGTGAGGCATCTCTGCACCCCACGATATATTACCGTCATTAGGAACAACGGGACTTACTCTGTACCTCCCTTAGGCACTCCACGTACAACCAAGCGACAAAGCGATCATGTATAACATTGCTATGATTCAACAAAAAACAGCAGAGCTGATGTTTGGACTGGGACCCGCCAAGCGGACACTAAAAGACCTTGAGTGCTCGATTGGCCAGGCTAACCATGCTCAACGGTATGTCTTCCTTTCGTTTCAAACGCCCAACCAGCACATGCTCTGACTTCTACATGGTTTCTAGTATCTTTGCTCCGTTGGCTGCGGATACCTCGCCGTTCTTGCCCTATAGCGTAGAACTTGCAGACCAGCGTCGGAAGTACGGAGAGAGCATGCTGCGTCGAGCAGACGAACATCTCACCGTTCAGAGAGAATTCGAGGCAGAGGCCCAAGCGAGGCTTGAAGCTGCCCGCCAGAAGAGACAGGAGGAGAAACAGCGGCAAGAGGCTCTCGAGGTCCGTCATTCTTTCTATTTATTGGAGAATCTACGTAGTTACTGACATGTTCCCGTTGCATTTGCGTTGGAACAGAGGGAAAAGATGGAGGAACTGCGCATACAAGCTGAGAAGCTAGCGGAGGAGCGTCGGATCGCGCGGAAGCAAGCGCTCGAGTGGTCGAGGGAGGTCCAGATGGAGAGCGACGAGGAACGGGAACGGAAGTTCAAGCGTTCGAGCAAGAAGGTCAAAGTCGAGGTCGAGAGCGGGGACGAGGGGATTGCTACGCCATCCGAGCCGAAGAAACGACGGAAAGGAAAACTGAAGCGATCGGGCGATCAAGGCGGCGAGGATAACGAGCAGTTATTTAGTGATGAGGAGATGGAGAGCAAGCCGGCAAAGAAGGTACGTGGTGTTGGTCATACTGATGGGTTGAGGCGGCAGGCTGATATACTGCTGATGCACGACAGCGGGGAGGGAAGAAACGGGTAGTTCGTGATGAAGAAGATCAAGAGACGACAGGTGGGCCGCGGAAGAAACAATTGTGCGTTTCCATACTCCGCCTGACCTTATTCTCATTTCCTACCGCTACAGCAAAAGTAAAGAATACATCTCCGACACGGACGAGGAAGAGATGTCGTAGCTGGGCTGTCAGCCTCGGGGATGTTGTCAGTGCCGGTGCCCTGCGTCCCGCGTCCTCATTCCCGCGTTGTCGTTTCAGACCTGTCGATGTTTGCTATCACATCCTATCGTGTATAGGCTCCAGAACAGTGCGTGAAACTCCGAGGAGCGTTTCCACGTTTCCGTTGGGATAATATCGGCGGGCGCGTCTTTAGATCCTTTCTTGGCAATCTGAAGGTGTCTGTTGGATCAACAAATAATGATGGGTGTAGGGGTCAATACCGCATTCGTGGCCCTCTCGCGGCGTCTGCGCGGTGATGATGCGACCTCGCACCCAGTGGGCACATTAAACGGTGTTGATTTGGAAGAGGCGTGTGGCCAGGAGAGTGGCATGAGCGGCGTGCGAGGCAGTTTCGGACCGACTCCGAGTCGGAGTCTGTCGATGCTGGGACAGCCAAACGGCAGAGGGTAGCGGGTAAAATTGGATACAGACAACCAATTAAACGATCATGAGTCGGACACACATGAAAGACAAAAAATAAAATATAACTCGGGTCGGAGAGAAGTGAAAACGCAGAGATACACGTGATGGATACAGCGTGATGCCGAGGGATACAAGAGGAGTGTGAAATCGAGCGGACTGGATGAAACGGTGAGCACCACGGGGGAAATTGCGATGATAGGCATTGGGGCATACCTGTCCCAAAGCTTCGTGGACACCGACAGGCGAAGGCCGATGGATCAGCCGATGGAGACGATAATGAGGACGACAACGAGAGCGGGTTGAGCCTAGAGTGGCGATATGTCACTGCATATCTTTGGCTAGACTCGCGATGAGGATGCCACGGGTTGTTCGTCGGGCTCAGGCAACGTCAGAAAAAGTATCGGGGGGAGCGAGTCTGGATCGTCTGGCACGGCCG
>JBBPMW010001106.1:0-11710 GCA_038090535.1 Tylopilus alboater | reverse complement strand
TCATCCAGATCGACTTGCTCTCTCGTCCCGTCATAGAAATCGGGTGCCATGAATGCGTACATCCATCCAGTCGATAATGAAATGCTGGCAACAGAGTGAGCGATTGGGAGTCGAATCTCTTCGTAGATGCGGAGGGCATCTTGGACGCGAGAGAGCGATGTAAGAGGGTGCGCGATCAGCCGGCCAAGTATAAACGCATCCTAGACATGCTTGAGCGACAATGAACGAGCGAGAAATTACGAGCAGATCGTACGTCGATCGCTTCGACCGCACCGGCACCAAAGTGAGGCGTCATGGCGTGACACTAGCGGATTCGATCTCTTATCAGCGGAACATGCCCTCAGCCCCCAGTCTGAGAAAGACGCACCGCATCTCCGATAAGTGCTACCTTGTTTCGTACGCAAAATGGGAGTGGATTCACGACATGCAGGGCCCACTTTGACGGCTTTTCACAGAGCTGTATTATATGTAGTTTGTACCGTCCCAGTTTGTGCGCTATGGAGGGAACTCACCTTTGCCACCGTCCTCACATCAGGTTCGAAGTCATCAAAATATTCAACTAGCTCGCCAGGTGTCACATCAGATACCCAGTGTCCTTCGTAGTGCGTGCTCGTCAGACTCGGATCACACATGTATGCCACAATGTTAATGATGTTGCCTTTAGCGATCGGATAGGTGCCAAAGAACTAAAAACGGTGAATGAGTGGATTGGGATATAGGGAAAGAACTAAGTATGTCTACCTTGCCCTTTCCGGCATACTGTATAACAGGATGAGTGTAAATTCGTGTGCCATATAAGTGCTTACTGCTGTTAGCCCTTCCAAGGCGATATTTTCTGGGTTTTCCTTTCTCAATACATCCGTAGGGACGAGGCCACGATATAAGGACATCCCCGTGAATGTTGCATCGACGTATTGTTTAAGATCTGTCTCTTCATCCCCATCGCCTTTGGACGCTGCTTCAAACATTGTCTTCCGAACCGCTGAGCGAATTCCGTCAGCTCCAATAAGCACATCGGTGGTCGTGGTAGTTCCGTCCGCGAATTCGAGTCTAATAGGCGATGTCGAGGGTGCATCTTGTTCGGGTTCCACATAATTGACGAGTCGCTTCTTGAAATGTATCTTACATGAGGCCGGGAGGTGCCTTTCCAGGATCGTCACCATGTGTTGACGATGCATGGCAGAGCGTCCATCTTTGACGCTTTCGTGAAAACAGGTCCCCAGAATGAAAATCTGGGGGGAACTTACGGCGATGGGCTAATTGGAACCAGGGGTATCCGCCCTCGCGCACGTCCGATCGCCTCACCCTGAGGCCTGATGTGGCGGTCGGATTGTACCCAATATATTCAAAAATGTTACTCACCGGAGGTGCTTTCAGGATTATGTGTAAAAATTTGTTTGAATTCGTCAAACAGTCCAAGGTCGATCATAACGTCATGTGTCTTCTTCCATACAGTAATCCCTACACCGGGAGTGTCGATAGAGGTATGTGCTTCGTACAGGTCAATGGGTATAGAAGGATCGCATTTTCCGATTGTAATAGCAAGGGTGAGACCGCCGACACCGGCACCACTACGGGGCTGCTTGAGTGTCAGGCCTGAAAGAGAACGTAGCTGCCCACCAGATGGCAACACGGAACTTGGGTGCCGGCGCGGACTGGGACAGCTGAAGTGGCATTGTATTTCAGGAGGGTGGGGCGAATCACTGGGAGAATGGTATTTGACGCGCGGAAAGACAGTAGGTCGTTTATATCGTCCGTGCCGAGTCTGACAGTCCTTCGACATTTATCAACATGATACATGACACCTGGAACATACTGACAACCGAGAATACGGTTCTCTCAGCAAATCAGAGGCTTACCTTTATTTGTGAGAACGTAGCCAAGGGCCACGAAAAAGCCGAGTGATACATAAATTACGATCAACGTCCGCACGGGAGAGTACAGTACATCGAAAATGCAAGGTCGAGTCAAATATCAAAATCACAACAATCTTCCTGCATCATGACACATGGAGTTTCACCATGTTGTTCTCTAGGCACGTGATCTCCTCTGAATCCAGCGACTTCAACACCCTCCATATACCCGGGGCCAGCTGTTGACTCAGTATCACCTCGGTGCCCCTGGCGGTTCCTTCCAACGGGAGGGCGCGATCGCGCTCCTCTTCTGGGTGAACAGGACTGAGATAGTTGATCGGTACGTCCACCTTGGTACCTTCTCGTCCTGGGTCGATGTGCTCGAACTCGATGAGCGTGTCCCCAGGGGTTCGGAAGACGCTGGTCACGAAGCCCTTGGCGCCGTTGAGCTCGCCACCATGCCAGCCGCCCAACGTGCCAGTGATCTCCATCAGTACCTTCTTGCCTTGGAAGAGTGGATCTAGTAGCCAGGTAGGTGCTGAAAACAACCTACGTGAAATGTTATTTTACAATCGACCTAGTAGTCACCCACTTGAATCATCCTCGTCGGCAGCCGAGACCCCCGGTGTCGGGGCAGAGTGCATAAAGCCTCCCGACCCCATGGTGCGAGGTGTTGGTGCGCTTGGATACGACGCAGCCGGGGTCGGAGCGGCAAACGGTGTCGGTGCAGCTGCTGGTGTCGGTGCAGCTGCTGGTGTCGGTGCAGACTTTTGTCGAGCGAATGAGCTACTGTAGACGCCTATTGCTTGGTACCACTTACCCACGAGGGGTAACTTGCATCGGCTGGCCGTGCAGGTGACGCGTTGCCCCATGCGTTATTATCCGAGGAACCACCCCATCCGCCCCAACCCGGACGAGGCGTTCTGCCTCCATCGTTACCCCAGCTCGGGGAATCATTGTTCGTATATGGGTTGGGAGTCCGTGATGAGGCATTCCACGCACCTCCATCTTGATATGGATTAGATGTCCTTGAGGAAGCGTTCCAAGCCGGTGTCTTGCTACCACCATCCTGGTATGGGTTAGGCGTGCGCGACGAGGCATTCCAGGCTGGGGTCTTGCCACCGTCGCCACCAAATGGGTTCGGCGTTCTAGAAGAAGCATTCCACGCGGGGGTTCTTCCATCACCATTCGCATACGGATTTGGTGTACGACCTCCCCCCAATCCGGGTGTGCGGCCTCCCGTCGCTTGCGCATAAGGGTTGAGTGTTCGCGCCGGTGCTCCAGGGGCCTTGAAACCACCTTGTGCAGGACTCGGATTATAGGGCTTATTCAGAGGGAGGAGCGTTCCATCGGGTCTGAAACGGGTGGATAAGAACCAAGAAGTCAATCCATGTGCGCTACTTACAGTTTGCGATAAATTTTTGACTTGTCAATGGTGATGAGCTTGTTCCCGGTGTGTAACTCTACACGGGCAAGGTTTCCGTTGGTATCTTTGATGATCCCAATGTAACCTTTCTGCGGTCCCTTGACAACAGTAACGAGGGCACCAATGTCCCGGTCTCGAGGCCCGCGGGCCATGGCAGAGCCAACCATGCCCCCCATAGTTGCACCACCAGCAACATGTGGGTTCATCTTACCCAGGTCCGTACCCGGTTTGACAAGATTTCCCTTTGGTGCCAGCGAAGCCAGGGACCGAGCACGGGTGACAAATACACCGCCGTTCTCGGGGATATCACGGTTGTGTAAGAAAGCAAAAAATGATTGGTGAATGTGAAGCACTCTGCCTTTACGACTCTGTGAAATATCTAAGAATATTTCAGCGAATTTTAACGTGAACTCACTTCTCCGTCTACTTCTCGGACATTGTCATTGACTCGGAGTTCGTGACCCTCGGAGTCCGTCGCTATCGCACGATGGGAATCCCTACGCATGGATATCTGATGAGGTTGGACAAGCCGTACTTGACCGTTCTGGTCAAGCACTCTGAAGGAGTCGCGTTCAGTCTTGAAGATGACTCCCACAGTTTGGAGACTAAAAAATTCATCAGTATCAGGGAGTCATCAGCAAAGCATGTACATACTCAAGTTGGACCAGATCGTGCAACTCGTAGTTACCCACAATGTTGGTGCCGGAACCCACCTCAGCAGCCTCTCGAAGATCCTTGGAGAACACGGAAACCTGGAAGAAAACATGGTGGAACACAGAGTAATACACAAATAGGGGGACCTACCTCCTGCATTGACATATCGGAAAGGAACGTAACAACGTTGTCAGAAACAGACACAACAAGACCAGTTTCGTCTGCATTCTGACCAGTCATCACTTTAACATGGTCGCCCGGTTTGAACCGCTTGCGGACGCTGCGAGCGGGAACGTCGACCTTTTGGCCGTCAATATCCACACCGACTGCAGTGATGGTGACGACGTCCTGGTTGATCGAATCGACGACGCCATGTACACCAGATTGTTCTCCTTCAAAGACTTCGACGTGGTCTCCAGGTTGGAGGACAGAGATCGCTGCTTTCCGTGATGCTTCTGCGATAATAGAGAGATCTACTGGATTCTCGTTTTCTGCACCGTCTTGTCCTCGGGTAAAACGTGTGATCTCATCCAAAGTGGGATTGACGTCGTCCAACTGTAGCGCTGAAAGTTTGAAGTCCTTTTCGATAAAACCGTCTTTGTAAGTGTCGTTTTGGAAAACGTAGACCTGATTCCGTTTGGAGACCTGTTTGCGACCATATACCTTAACTACTTCCTCGTAGTTGAAGAACCGTTGGGGAGGCCGCATCGTGGAGATACCGGCAGTAGCTTTTTTCCGCTTACGTCCATCTACGCTCGCGTCGTCCCTCGGGTTAAGATCGATACGAGGAATGAACTTGAGCCCAACATCCTCGCCGTTCTCGGTTATGTCCATGACCTGTGCCAGGTCACCCTGGTACTTTCCGCGCTTGATACGAACCCATGCACCGGGAGTGACCGTCAAGTCTTGCTTCTTGATTTGCAAAAGGCTGGCCATTTCCTCGATGGGTACCAAAGTGATACCACGGCTGGGGTAGACACCGACGAGACCTTTGCATGCCTGGTTAACCTGTTGTGCACTACGAGCCTCCACGTATATCATCCCCGGCAAAGAGTCTCGTTCAAAAGCCGATAATATCGAAAGTGGTTGGGCCGTATACTCGAGGTCGATCGCCTTGCGCATGAGACTGAACACGATGTCTCGCTCGCGTCCGGGCTGAAGAAGCGGTGTGAATGAGATTGCGAAGCTTGAAATGTACTGGCACACTACCTTGACTCTAACTTGCCACAAGCTAGCATCATGTACTGAGGGCATAAGCAAGCGTTGTGGAACCTCGTTCATGTCTCCCGTATACCGTACTCCGACGCTTCGATAACGCTCATGTAGATTTTGGGCAATTTTGGCTAGGTCTTGATCGTTCAGTTCTCTCTCTCGGCGATCAAGACGAGCGTTGACAGCTGCTCTTCGATTCATATCTTCGTCATCCCCCTCAGGACCAGTGTCCGCAATAAACTCATCTGGACGAAGGTGGTCAGGGCTGTGGCAGCAATGATCCAATATAAAGACACACCACCGCCAGCTTCATCTTCCTCCTCTTCCTCCTCTTCTTCTGTGTCGACCTCGGCCTCTACATCGAGGAAGCGGTTGACCGCGTTGCGCCTGTGACGGTGCTACATGGATATCGTCTGAGTAAACCCAAAAACGATGTCGCGAAGGACTCAAACCTTTGCGCGCTTCCTCCCGCGGTGGTCCTCCTCTTCTTCGTCTTCGTCTTCATCCTCCTCCTCTTCGTCGTCGTCCAGTGCATCGTAAATAGACCCTCGAAACTTTCCTGTTTTGCGCTCCGACTGAGCTTGCTCTACCTCTTCTTCCTCATCATTCTCGGGTTGCACAGGATCAGACTCCTGGTCCTGCATCGCGTATTCATCGTCCATGTCCATTGGGTCGAGATGGTGGTGGTATGAAGAAGAGGTGGACTTGGAAGATGAAGTGGACACTTGTTCCGTCTTTGATTAGTCATCCTTCCACTTTCGTCATATGCATGGCCACAGTCAGAGTCTCCGAGCCAGAGGATGGCCCATTTCCTCGAACTTCCACTCGAGCTGCTCCCAGCAATTTTTGACTTTGTTCTCCGGCCTCACCACATATCCGAACTATGTCTCGTGAATAAAATATTCAACAGATTTGCGACCCCTTTGCTGTATCGTCGTGTATTCATCTTTGCTTGGTATAAAGAAGCAAAGGCCAAGGTCGGTCTCGGACTGAGATTACCTTGCAGTCTCCATAGCGCTCTCCAACCAGGTCATTTTACTCTTCCGGACCTTATCAGGATACCCTCATCTCGCTCGTTATGTAAAAAAATTAGGCAAGTCGCTGTTGATCTGTCTCGCGACTTCAATCCCTCACGGAACCTCTGTAGAGATCAGAGACTTTCCGAAGGGCCTATCCGCCGAACGCCACGCTGAGTTACTGCAGCTTTGCACTGAAGGGGTCCGAAACTGCGTTAACCTTCAGTCCTGTACATGGACCAGAGACGGATCCCTCCACTCTTGCGTGCTCGCGTCTCTTGGCTACTGTTCACAACTGCATGAGCTGGAGATCAATGGGAACGGCAGCGAATATAATCCGACTTTACTTACTCAATTCTCTCGTCTGAGCAAGATCTCGTTGATCATGCCCAGCGCTCACGTTCTGGACATTTTTCCTACCTGGATTTCGATCACAGGCGAAACACTTCGCAGCCTCACGATCATATGTAAGGTAAGATGACGTGCGTATCTGAACTAATTTGTGAATTATAGCCTGTAGGCAGGCGTCAACCCTTGTGACCGATGCATATTTGGTACATCTGGCGTCGAAGCTTCGAGGGCTGGAGTATCTGTACATCATCGGATGTCCCAAAGTGACCCATATGGGTGTCGGGGCGATTGCCTCTGCAAACAAGAGTGGGCTTATCGGGATAAGCGTCGAGGGCCTCTCACAGTCATTCGTACGTGTTCTACGCAAGTGCTTGATCCGCTGGGCTTAGTCGTGTGCCCGGTAGGATATGTCTGCATTCAAGGTCACATGTCTCCGCACAGAGGCATTTAGACGGTTGAGAGCGATTACTCTGACCGTCCACATCCACATGCCTCTGGACAAGTGGTCTCGCGACGTTGGAGACCTATTGTCTTCCGCGCCGCTGGAGGCCTTCTCGATATACTCCACAACCACATCAATATGGATTCCCATACCAGATGAATTCTGGACGAATATAGCGGTGAAACACGGACAACGGCTAAAGAGGTTCTCTGTCTATCGAATGCAAATTAGTCTCGCCGCATTGGAAGTGATCTGTTCACAGTGTCCACTCCTCGAGCAACTATTTATAGTAGCGGAGAGGCGTGAACTGGTTAGTCCCTAATTGACCGCAATCGCGCTCTTGCATGCGAAGTAATCGTATTTTTGCAGGTGGATGTAGCCCGTCTATTTGCGTTGGCAAAGAATCTTCGCACACTTCACATCAACTTTTCCCTGGCAACGAGCGAATCTTCGGTGGTCTCTCCACCCATGCTGATGGAGATGGCGATATCAATCGTATCTGTTTGTTCTCCTACACTCGCTCATATCGGGTGCAACACGCGGGTGTGGCAGGTGAGAGCGTCAGCATTGCGTTACCTGGCGTGCCTTCATTGCTCAGCGACTCGCTAAGATCAAGAGAACCGTCCATAAGGACGAGAACGGCGAAAAGTACATTGTACCAACACTAGCTCCTCAGGAGAACCCGGATATTCCTGAACAGTTCCTCGTCATTCGAGCTTCGTGACTTTCGGTTCCACGTGACCCTTTCGAAGATGTGGAGAGGCGTCGCATCGTGTGAGGGGCGTTTCAGGGATTATATTACGCTGCTATTACTTCGCATGTGCTTGATCGCTTGTCGCGTCCAACGATATGTATGTGTTAGTTACAGAATGATGTTTGACACGGGAGAAGTCTCGTCTAGAATTAGGTTAGACCAAACACGTGTAGCTGGGCAAAGTGGCTAATATTATGGCGTTGACTTGACAGGTCATTCGATATTCTTCCCCTTCTCGTCCTCGACCATGGAATCCACGAGCGCTGTATCAACGAGCACGTCTACGTTACGAACGCTTCACCCACGACAGGAACATCATGTTAGTTCTGTCAGCCCCGCGGCCAGTGCCTCGCAGCCATCGTCACCTCAGTCGAGTGCGCTTCCTTCGCCTCCCGACAGCCCATCCGAGTCGTTATCCTCCCTGCCATCCGTCGGGTCCTCTTTCTTCTTCTCCTCCGCGGCTGCCAGTCCCCCACATTCCCATCCTCACTCCGACCATGCCAGGGAATCCACACAGGGGCTCATCATCCCGTCTCTGACCCTCCCAGAAGCCCTTCCACGACCGACACAATATGGAAAGACCCTAGGAGACATCCGTTTACTCGTAGTAGGGGATGCTGCTGCTGAGGATCATGCTCTAGTATCCAGTCTGTTGTTGGACGACAACGAGGATGTGGTGGACACGGGTGACTGGGAAGCAACTAGTGACGGTTTCGTACTACGCGCTTCGACCGACTGGATTGAACACAAGGACGCCCACGGCCTCGAGAAATTTGAACCGTCACGGAACGTTGAGCTTATTGCGCATCACAACATTCAGGATGATGTACGTGGATCACGTCTTATGACGAACTAATTCTGAAGGACGGATGGATACCAGCCTTCGACCATACTGCCAGCCATCCATTCACCATTCCTGTCTCTACTGGAAATCATTGACCAGCGTTGCCAGCCGTCTGTCGCGCTGGCTAACTTGATTGCGTCACCATGGACCCCATTATACACCGCTCTTATAATTCTGACAGATTCAGGTGAGAAAACCGTCTATCTCCGTCTTCCTATGTATCCACAGAAACCAATTCCACTCTATTCACAGGCCCTTCTAGCACCGAAAATGATTTAATTGACATGCTTACGCCTCATATTCCCGTTATCGTGCTTCGCCATGGATTGGATCAGACCACATTACCTTCACGACCTCACGCATCTTCCTTCAGACCTTCTTCGCCTTCGGCGCTCCGCAATGGCTTATTCCGATCGCCAGAGACCCTCTCATCCTTGCGCTACGAGGCAGCCGAACGGTTCCTGCGTTGGCGGGAAGTCGAGCGTGCGGTAGAAAACATTGCTGCAATCAATCGCGAAACGGTACACTACATCGCTGAGAAGCAAAAGGGTTGGGACAAGGCCAGGTGGGAGGCCGAGTGGGAGGTACGATTGTCCCAGGACGTCGCTACTCGCAACAGAGAGGGAACAGTTACAACTCGGCCTGATACGATCAGTCCGCCCGCTCCTTGTTTCGACCCCTTGCATCTCTCCGGCTTGCTATCGTTGTCTTTTTCTCTTCTTGAGCCGATCAGAGACCGTCTCCACAAGAGCATGTCAACTGCTTGGGCGAAGCTGTCAGATGGCGAGGTGCGAGTTGCATTGCTAGGTAGCTTTTGCATCGGGATTGGGATTGGCCTCATGATTCGATAGTTTATCTCTTGCTGTCAGTGCTGATATTATTGAGGGGCTGCAGACTGTATTATATCACGACGATTGCTTGCATACTGTTTTCATTGGGATGGGTCTTTTGAGGACTTAGGGGACGCCAAAAGGTGGTTGTTTTGAAGTGAGTTGTTAGTACGGCTCAATGGTCTAGTCGCATGATACGTGCTTCGGGTGTTCTCCCCGCCACTAGGGTGGTGAAGATGTACGTGACCCGGGTTCAATTCCCGGTTGAGCCCAATGATTTTCTGACAGTGTTTCATCGGTGACATTCCGCCATCCGTGTGCTATCTTTTTTGATTTTTTCTCTGTAAGCGGGGTATCATACTTAGGCAACATTACAGCTAGTTCATCATGAAAATGCATCGAGATAATGTTAGATCTCCATCCTACTATTGACGGCTATTTACCAAGTCCGTCTAAAACTAACACGACCAATCAAGGTGTCACTAGCAAAAGACCATTCCGGGGCCCGGGCCATTGCGTAGTCTTGGTCCTACGGCTCTGTTGCGAATGGTGCGGCGGCCGGTCCCAGAGTACATTCGACTCTCTTCGCATTTGATTGTTTGTGAAATTGTCCATCGTTCAATCAAGACAAGAATATCCTGTGAGTTACGAAAGTCAGTCGACTCGAAGCTCTCGTGACGTATCTTGAATCTATTCACTCACATTTAGGATCCTCCTCGAATGCGCGCCAGTGACCCAGAGGTACTCTCCAGATTCTCGACCAATAGGTGTGATGCTATCCCTGAATTGCATCAAAGCGGGGAGGTTGCGCTTCTTGCAAAGCTTATCGTTGGCTTGGACCAGCAACGCGTGCATGGCGCACAAGCGATCAAAGCGCTTATCTCCTTCTAATAGAAGGGACAAGCAAAGGTGAACATCCTTCACGGTCGATATTTTTTGATCGAACAAGCCACCTATCAAGCTGGCAATATTGATACCGTATGGGGTGGGTGGCGTGGTACTATACGCCTGAGTGGATGGCTCCATCGAGGTATCGTTCTGCATATTCCGCGTCGTTGGCCAAGTCACAATGATGATAGTCTGCAGTATGGACTTACGGACTCCCAGCACCTCTTGAACGCTGCCAATGCCGAGGAGCGAATGGTGCTCTCCAGGTTCTTCCCTTCCGTGTAAGATACCTTTATCAACCTCCTAACCATATCACGCGCGATGCGGGATGCTTGTAGTGCGGTTCCCACAGAGATGACTCCAAACGCAATCAGCGATTCGATAAAGGCATCCGTTCCTCGGGCACGATAGTCCAACAACCATTGGTTGACCATGTTATCGAATCCCACTGGCACCGGCGAGCCTTCACCGCTGGACGAAAGGCTTTCCTGATCTGAGGAGGAAGAGTTGCTGTTGGGGGATCGGAATGAATCCTCTTCATTGACTTGTCCGTCCAATGACTGATCGGGATAGCTGTACCGCGATATCGAATCGTCTTCGCTTGCGGCAGAGCCTTCAAGAGCCTGCATGGCCACCACGTCGGACGTAGACGAGGTGGCATCGTCGACAAGCAGCCAGCTGTCATCATCATCGTGGCCACTGTTGGAAGATGGGTTGCTCGATGTAGGCCCGTCCGTGTCAAACTCGATTCCTGTTGGCGTTGGTGGAGGGGCTTGAAGGAATACCAGTCCGGTCTTCATAGACACGGACAGGTTATCCACGGTGACATTTGGCAAGTCGTTCCATGCAGCGATCACTTTGGCTGATGGCAGGGGCAGGGCACCCCCTAGGAAGCACCCCCTCAACTGTTGGATTTTGATTATCAGTTCGCCAGCGAAGACATGTTGCCGACGGTTCTTGTGGAATGATCGGTCGATATGTGGCGCGAGCAGCTGCATGGTGAGTGGGGTGAGGGATTGGGCTGCGTGAATGGCAAGAGGTGTTGTGGCCCTCCAGTGGTCAGCTTGGATGAATTTATATCTTGTAGATTTGTGGACCTCACGATGTGGACAATTGTGGATGCGCTTTGACAACACGAGGCGTCCCAAAGCGTCCACACAGTGGTGTCCAACGATGCTCCGAAAAATACACATACGGGGGGAATCGTCCTGGCACCGACGTTCGGAGAGTGTACTCGAGCTCTGTAGACCTACTTTCTGAAAGAAGGCTCGAGCATGTGTGGTCGATGTCGGCAGCTTACTGTTCAGACTATGCCACATTCCTCGGATATGAGAGGAAGCGTTTTTCATACAAATAGTAGGCTTGGAATATTATGGCCATGTCAGGATTTATTCAGGGCTCCATACTCATATTTGAGCATGTTTCGATTTCGAGAACGTC
>JBBPMW010001105.1:0-11718 GCA_038090535.1 Tylopilus alboater | reverse complement strand
TCAGTCTCACCTTGTCTTGTATACCGGATTGATGTTTGATTGCCTACTAGTTACATGTTGAAGTATCCTATTGAAGAACTCAGACATGGCCACCTCTGTGACCCTCGTCTGCGTAGAAAGTGCAAAACGACCCTTGTCGTAAATTGAGGATGGTAAGGAATGGAATGCTGCTGAGATTGTTGGTACCACAATGTCTGGCTGCGTGGTCAGGAAGGCGTTCTTGTTGAAAATTCTTGCACCCGAAAAGAAAGCGGTGAGGAAACTGCTCGTTTGCTTCTCATCAAGAATCCAGTGGAGAGCATTAGTGTCGTTCTCGATGAGAGGGTCCATCGTTGCGCAATAGAGATCCTCTTTCCAGCGCAACAAGGGAGGATGGGAGGCGAGCTGTCGGGTTGGTGAGCTTTGTCACTAAGCCACGTTCATCTGACCTATGACCAGCGGTGACAGTGGCGTTGCATGCGAAGTCAATGGATGCTAATCGGAATCGGAAACAGTATCAAGTAATCTATATGAAATAGTAGTATGTCTTGTTATACCTTCATTTTGTTCATGATCAACAAGTTTTGAGGTTGCACAGTTCTAGGATGGGAAGCATGAGAATGAGGATGGTAAACTGATTTATCCAATCCCATCAATTACTATTACACAAATCAAGTTTCCGGTGGCGGCAACAGGGCTAAACAGGACACAACATGTAGAAAAACTCCCTCGACCAATACTTGTTAAGCCAAAACTTGCTTGACACTTCGTAGCTACTTTCTTTAGTCAGGCGCGAATGTGCTTCCTTGCCGAAATTCAGAATCAAGTGCGCGGGAGATCGTACATGAGAAATAGGAATAACGCTACCAACTCAAGTCCTGTTCGGCCCGGGCTTGATGGATCTTCAAAGTAAGTGCATCCCTGTCCCAGCATGAACACCGTTCAAGTCTTCTTGCCGATGAACGATATCAAAGCATTGGACGTAGGCGGCGAGGTGATCGGTGTTCAGTGGGCGGAAGATGAGCCGAAGCTGAATGACAGTGTGACCTGCCGCCACGATGTCAACTGTACTCATCGATATGGGAAGTGGAATTATACCTTTGATGCCTCGCAAGGGCCAATCGCTCTCTGAGTCAGAGCTTGCGATAGCGGCATCGTAGAGACCGTGAGGATAATCTGTAGATGGGGGGAGTACCCTCAGCATTTGCGGGACGTCTACTTTTCCTTTACTGTGGTAGAGATACTGTTGTAGATGGAGCTTGTACCATACTTGGATGTGATTGAATGGGAGCGGGCAGTGGAGGTCCTGGATCCTAGTACCTGTCATTGGGTGTCCTGACTTATCCTCAACATGCTGTAAAAAGTCTCTAATGGCAGGGCGGAGGTCTGGGATTCTAAAAAGAGTGGCTGCTTCATCAATACCTATGCGAAGGGAGGGCTTTGTTGCGAGATGAAAAGTGGTGGTAGAGGTGGCGAAGGTGCGATAAGGTTTTGGGGTGTCCAGAATACACCTGCATGCGAGGGAATTGGTGATAGAGAAATAGTTGATGGTGGAGCAAGATAGTTGCAAGTGCTGACTGAGAGAGCAGACATCGTTGACGTTGGTGTCACCCTCGTCTTCCTGGTCAAAAATGTCATTGTTCTCCGTGTGCGGCATAGCGTCATTCATCCGATCCCAGGTCTCCAAATAAGTGGCGATGTCGAAGTGAATACATTTGTCGGAGTGATCAAGGCAGCGAGCAATCTGGTCATAGTAATTCTGGTTATTGCCCATGCGAGCAGGATTCTTGATTTCCTGAACATGTGCGTGTTCAGTAGGGTCGGCGGACCATTGCATGATAGGCCCAGAGCGTCGGATGTTCGAGACTACACTCTGCAGTAACTCCAACTTAGGTATCTCCCAACTTGAAGATTCTTTCTGACAACCAGCCCGCACGATGGCATCTTTGTTGTCATGAAACCGTTGTAGCGTGTCCGTTAACTGGTTCAGTGACTGGTCAGAGAATGCTGGAGCCTGGGCAAGGTAACGGAAGTTGAGTAACGAGTGAATGGCAATGAGAAATCGAAGGGGAACCGCGCCGGCGATGATACCTACAATATAGTGCTGGACAGTGCAGTGGTCGCAGCTGGTGACCTGCTTCAATTTGGAGATACCGTCATCAAATGAGCGGTATCTGATGGTAGTTTGCAGAAGAGAGAAGCGATAGTTGATTTCGGGAGCTGTGACGACCTCGATGCACCACTTGATATCGTGGTCCCAGGCAAAATGCTGAAAATGGTGCAGGGGCTCGACATGAAGGAAAAGTGAGGGGCAAGATAACGGCCACTTATCCCAAAACAGCTCTACGACTAGTGTTGCCGTGACTCTGATTGGAGCCAGCTCAGAACAGAGAGCTGGTACCGGTTATAACTTAGTTGCCGAGAGCCGCACTGTGCAGCGCCACCTGCCAGTGGCGAATCCCGGCTATTACCACATAGAGCCAACACCCCGCTCCAGTTCACAGCCAGTTCTAGCCACTACAATAATACCCGTATGGTACCTCCAGTACCCCCTGTCCCCTTACAGTGTCTCTACCGTGGCTTGTATGTCCTTTCTCTCTCTCACTGCCATAAATGAATCATCTCTCTCCCCCAGTGCCACCCAGTGCCACCCTCGTCTTTGTCTGGGGACCCCATCTTGACTTCAACTCCCTCAACTTGACCAACACCATCGGTGAGTACTCCTACACCCCCTCTGTCAACTACACCACCGCCTCTCTTGGTCTTCCCTATACTCCGCCCGACAATGGCATTTTCCCCCCTGCCATCTACAACCTCAGTGGTGGCGAGCTCTCCTTTGATGCCTCACTTCTGGCAAGTGCAGCTGCGGCAGTGGCACCCACTCACCCTCGTCGGTTCGCAGTGTTTCATATGCTTCCGTCTCCCACTCTCATTGCTTCAACCCCATCGCACTTCCATCTGTCACTCTCATCATTTCAACCCCATCGTGCCTCCTGCTACCCGCTCAGCAGCAAAGACCCTGAGACATGAGGCTCGCAACCTTGACGATTCGGATGAGGATGATGGCGATTTCCAGCCTGTGATCACTACTGGAAACACTACCGATGTCTGCTACAACACCATCTGTCGTCAGGGCATTGAGTCTGAGCAGAGTCATTGTGATGTACTTCGAAGGTTCCCGCAGGCTCAAGGATGCCCTTCCTGTCTCCAACCAGAAGTCAAGCAATGTTTCCCTCCTCGACAGTGCTACCATTTATGTCAAGTATCTCGAGATGACCGCACAACAACTTCAGACGAGGCTGCAACAGGCCGAGAACAAGGTTCAGCAACTCCGCACGTGTGTCTCAAACCACTTCATATCTACGACCTTGACTCACTCTCAATCTAGCGTTAACAAGGCGAGGTGTCGATGCTTGGCACTGCCGAGCAATGACATGCTGCCGCTGCCATGGCAGCGGCAGCAGTATCACAACAATCACGCTCAAGTTTCTGATTGTTGACCTTGTCCGTTGCCCAAGCCTTGAGAATTCCCCATGTCGTTGGTTACATTATCTTTCACGTACTATTATTGCAGAGATGACTCGCATGACTGGAATACCTGCCTGGATCGCAGGTCGCATCGTTACAATGGAGTAGGTGTAAATGTCCAGTACAGTACCAGGCTACCAGCAATATAACATGACTTGGATGTTTTGAGCAAACATGAACGAGCCCTAGCCCAGGACCTAGGGTTCAAAATTCGTATCACTCCGGCTGCACTGCCGCAGTGCAGCAGTAAAATGCCCATTCGTTGGTGAGTGGTCATGTGACATGGAGGCATGATTCGCCAAGTCTGGGCGGAGGACAGTCGACCATGGTGAGTACCAATATAAAATCATTTAGAGGCTCAAGCCTGCCTCAATATCCCCAGCATCACAATGGCTCCCAGAAGTCGCTCTAGGGGTGGCAGAGCTGCTGCTCCTGTGGCTGAAGGATCATCTGGGACTCGTCATCGGCATACTTGTCAAGCTCAAGACTCGACCTCTCATGATGTGCCAGCACCCCCCGAAGTAGACGTCCTCCCAACCAACTCCCCAGCCACCAGTAAGCCAGAACAGCCCTCATCTGAGCTGCCTGCCAACCTCCCTTGAGCTCCTGTGATTGTTGTTGAAGAACCTCAAGAAGAGAATTTTGACTTAGCAAATGTCTCGGGGTCGAGCCAGGAGTCCCAGCCTGAGCAATGACCGCAGCCACGTCAATGCACCCAGAGGGGGATGCTAAACAAACCAGAAATGCCAGACCCTTCCACTGATCCCATCAACCAAACGACTGGGGGCCGGTTGGCAACTTCGACGACAGATGATATCCAATATTTCTTTTATCGATGCAAGGGAGAAGATACATACTGCATGAAATGCAAGTAAGTAACTGGCTTATTGCCTCACGATCATTTTTCTGATCGATTTGAGTAGAGAAGAATGCGACAAAGATTCTGCTGCTTGGGCCGCAGAGTATGGCACTCCTGGATGGGGGGTGGGCTCTCGTTCCTGTCGCAACTTCTATTACAGCGGGACAACTGCAACAAGTACCCTATGCAAACACCTAGATTCATGGCACCTTCTTGAATACATTATCATCGCTCGAGAATGATCGTGGACTTCTCAGCTCGGTGTGATCACAACCGTGATCAATTGGGGTTATACCCTTGAAGGCCTTGAAGGCTTTGTTTGCGAGAAAGTCAACATTGGCACCCTTCCCGTCTGTGTTGCTGGCGCTACCGGCATAGTTGCCTCCAACCCGACTGGACGAGGAGGGATACCCCCATTCTCAAAGGAAGCCTTTCACAGATTCCTTGTCTTGTTTGTTGTTGCCAAGGATCAGGTACGTGCTGCTATATTCATTCATTCTTTGTCGCTGACTTTGTATAGGCCTTAAATGTAGTCAAATCCCCAGAATTCCGACAGCTCATTCTCCTCCTTCGTGAGGATCTGAATGACCAGGACATCCCTCGATGCATGAAATTACAATCCTTAGTCATCGCAGCTTGGCAAGACCACTTCGCAACCTTGAAGTCGGAAATGGATGTAAGTATAGAGACATCCATTTATTATTTTCTGATGTCAACATCTTGTGTAGGAAGCCCTTGGCAGCATCTCATGCACAGCGGACATCTGGGGAGACAAGTCACTTCGTCCCTACCTTGCGTTGACTGTGCACTGGATTGCCGAGAACAAGAAAACGGGGGCTTTACAGCTCAAGTCAGCGCTAATCAGTTTCCATCGTGTGTGCGGAAATCACATGGGGATGGTGCTTGCCCGAACTGTTCTCTACCTCCTCAATCATGCTGAAATAATGATGAAGGTTTGTATACGTTTCACAATCCTGTTTATGCTAAGGAAGCTAACGGTGCTCTTCATTAGCTTGGCTGGCTTACCCTGGACAATGCATCAAACAATAAGACGATGATGGAGGAACTTGCCAAGCTTTTGGCCACACGCGATATCCCATTTCACCCGGCACATCGGCGTATCATGTGCTTCCCTCATGTTATCAACATTTGCACTCAACACGTCTTGGAAATGTTCAACAAATTGGACCCGCAGGAGGTCGATGCAATGTTTGCAGCAGCAGACCTGTTCTTGGACCCAGCTGAGAAGGACCGCTACGTGGCTGCTGTTATCAAGTGCCCAATCTATATGGGACGAGAAACTGTTCGCAATATCTGTGCTTCTGGCCTCCGTCGCGACCAATTCACTGACATGGTCAAGGCTGGAAATGGAGGAGGCTGGTTCCACGACTCGGATGGACAGTCCATTCAAGTTCCGCAGAAGGAACTCATGTATGACGTGGTAACCCGGTGGGATTCAACATACTATATGCTCAACCATTTGAGAATTTTGCGACCAGTGAGTCCTCAGGCTCGCCACCCAGATTATATCAGGCTAGCTAATTGGCTTGTTTTCAGCCTGTTGATCATTTCCTCGTTGTTCACCAGGATTTGAGCCAGCTCAAGATGAACAACACTGAATGGATCGTTTTGAAGGACTTCGAGACCATTCTAGATGTAAGTTTTCGTTAGGCATCCCACACCATTGTACTGGTACTAATTGTTCTGGCTAGGTACCCCACGGTGTTCAGCAATCAATGTCGCACAAATCACTTCCACGCCTTGGGCAGAGCATTCCTTCATTCGAGCTCTTCATGAAGGCATGGGAAGCATTGAGCAATCGTATCCCTCGCCTTCGACCCTTCATTCATGTCGGACTTAGATGGGCAAATCTATACTACAACCGCATGCACAATAGCCCGGCTCATGTTATTGCAATGTGTGAGTTCTACTAGCAGCCAGTTTTATTCATTAAATACGATGGAATTCATTAAGTCATGGATCCATCTGTCAAGTCAAGCTGGATATCCGCATACTGGGATTGCGAAAGTACTAACAAGGCACACGCCGACATGACGAAGCTGGTATGACCTCTTTCCCTATACTCTATGTCATTTATGAGGCTAATATGTTATGTATTGATAAGATGGACAACTATCGTGCCACCAGGATGCCACAGGAAGCCAGAGAGCAGGTCCGGCAGCCTCCAGTAAATCTCCTTCAGACGATGGCATCCCGATACGGCCTCAAGGATACCTGGAATACTCCTACGCAAGGCTCTCTTCTCACGGTTCAGCGAGAGTTCAAAGAATATCTTGCTGCACCCCTTTGGGATGGTCCAGATTCCTTAACCTTTTGGGTTGTAAGTCGAGTTACTTCGGATTCAAAACGGTCGTGTTCATATGCCCCCCAGACTGCAAGAAGCACGTATCCCACCCTCTTCAGAATTGCAATGGATTATCTCGCCATCCAGGCTTCAGTGGTTCTGTGCGAGCACATTTTTTCATCAAGCGCCGAAACCAATATGAAGAGATGCAATCGGATCAGCCCCACGCTAATGGAGGCCCTTCAGATGTTGAAGTTCAGTTTGAAGAAGGCGCACTTGGACTTCACAAACGGTCTGCTGACATCGCAGGCTTGAAGAGCTTCTTGACAATGACCCGGAGGAGCCTGAGCACAACTCCCGTTGGAGCAAACAGCAACTACTTGATGATCTTATCTCGTCGGCACTCAAGTATGATGAGGCCAGTAACGTTCCCGATGCTGTGGACCTCTTTTCCCTTGATGTACTCAATTGATCCCCTTGATGTACCCCTTGGACCTTCGTTCTTGTCATCGTGGATACTGACTTGCTTGATGTTGTTGCCTCACACTATGTTACTGTACAGCACAATTGTATGTAGTTCCTTCTCTTTCCAGCTTGCCTGCATCCCAATATAAGGCATGGATGGTATGTACGTGCTTGAGTCGAAGTGGCGATGCCACGCGGCCGCGGGGGTGCCTGACTTACCAGTCTTGGTTGCAACAACGGTCACACACGTCAAACCCATCACAACTTACAAGCCACTCGAGAGCCTGAATCCAACTCGCCCGCAAATGAAAAGTCCTGTGACTCCTATTCGTGTAGATGGGCGATACCGCCTCAGAGAGGTAATTGGCAAAGGATTGTCTGGTAAGCGATTATTTTGATGCAGTACTTTCTGCTAACCAAAACTGCAGGCAAAGTGCACTGAGCAAGCAACCTAGCGGGCGGTAGAGAAGTCGTTGTCAAAATTGAGCGCATAGGAGTTATCCCCTCCACCCTCAAACACGAATTCATGGTGCTGCGTCGACTAAGCAGTGTGGAAGGACTTCCCCAAGCCCTCTGGTTCGGAGAGGAGGCAGAGCGAAACATCCTTGTGCTCGGCCGGCTGGGTGCATCTCTCAAAGAAATCTTTCGTGCTTGTCATCGAGTTTTCACCTTGCACACTATCGCTGATATTGCAGCACAATTGGTATGTATTGGTTCAACCGAGCCGCTTCAAGCACTAACATAGAATGTCGAACCACTAGATTGACTGTCTGCAAAGTATCCATTCCCTAAACTACATCCATCGTGACGTTAAACCCAGCAATATTCTCATCAGCTGTGGGCCCCATGCTCGTTCCATCTATCTCATCGACTTCAGCCATGCCACAGAATATCGCCATCCGAAAACGAGACTCCACCACTCCTTCCATCAAAACCTACCTTTCGTTGGCACTCGGATGTTTGCCTCACTCAATAGCCACCTTGGATACGAGCAAGGCCGGCGTGATGATCTGGAGTCGCTCGCATACGTCATCCTCTACTTCTACCTCGGATCGCTACCATGGGTGAAGACCTCAAACCCGAGTAATATTCTGCAACAGAAGCAGAAAGTGCATGAGCTGCTTACTGATATTCCAGGGGAAATCAAGACCTTCCTGTTATATGCCAGAAACCTCGAATACGATTCCAAGCCGGACTATGACTTTCTTCACAGATTGATCGGAACCCTTCGTGGTCATTCATTGGTGACCCGCGCAACGCCCGATTGGATGAAGGACGGTGGTCTATAGAAGGTGAAGAAATCATGGAAATCATCCCTCTCGCTGGTAAGTTGTAGGCTCTACTCGTACCTGTAACGCAAATCTAACTCCCCGCATGGCCAATGCCATCAGCCACTTGTAAATATGAACATATGAAACACTACATTCTTCTTCCTGCGCCTGCTCCCCTTCCTGCTTATCCTCCACACCACAGCGCTCGTTATTCGCACCCATTGACTGCAAGCAGCGATATCTCAGTCTGATGTAGCTGGTTTTTTTAATTCTTTTTGCATGTGTTCATCCCATCATGGCGCAACCAAGTCGGCATCAGGTTGCTGTTAACAGGATCTTTTATTGTTGTACAGTACATTGTAGTTGTACTGTTTGAATGATTGCTTCTGACCTACAGCTCAAGTCGACTCGAGTCGAATCGAGCTGACTCAAGCCGACCTTGCTCACCCCTCCTCTAACCCAGCTCATTGCAGCTGAGTCACGAGAACTTACGGCTCATTGGTCAGTGCGATTCTGGCACAATAGCCGAGTCGTGCCTAAAATCAGAAATAGCCAAGCAGCATGGAGTCCAGCTGAATGGTGGCAACACTATCTACGACCCCGTTCAGAGACAAGGCCTTGGCATGCTTCAGGAACTCCTTAAACTCCTTTGGGGAGCATTTCTCAGTAGCTTTGCGGATCATAGCGAGGGTGTGTGATCCAGTGTGCAGGTTGTGACGAAATGGGTCCCCAAACTGTTTAGAGGTCGCTGTGGTGAACGGGGAGGCCTTCAGACTTACACCCACTAGCAAGGTCTGCTCTGGCGTGTCAGCAATGTGAGCTGCAAGCAGAGTGTAACAGTAATGGAGATTTCCTATAGGGTCGCTCATCATGTATGTACCCAACACGGGTGGCAGTCTTGAGTGGCTCCAGAACTCGATTTAGACATGCATGGGTAAGCCTGTCTTGCAGAAGACTCCGGACATGAGATTGTTTGTGGAAGAACTTTGCGATTGGGAGAAGGGCAAGGAGTAGATAGGTATGCAAAGATGTCTTAGAACGAATGTCCGGATTGATGTTTGCGAGACTAATAAGGACAGGGTATGCCATCCAATTCCCACTAATGACCGAAATGTTCGTCTTATCTGAAGCGAGGATGACACCCAATAGCATTCCGCCCTTGGGGATTTCATTCTAGAGTTTACAATTAGCGCATGAGAATGATTTCTTGACAGCTGTTCAATGTAACTAACCTGAATTGCCCACGCATGATCGCTACTCAGCCAGTTTTTGTATATACGACAGATTTGTGCAGCAGATGTCCAGACTTTCCGAGGAACGAAGGAGATGTGGGGAGTGAGCAGGGGTTGCTCAAGATAGCCTGCAGGCATTCCAGAGGAGGGCAATAGAAGAGGCGGACCGGTCATTTAATGGGGTACTCGGGTTCCATTCGCTCGCATAGCCATTTGGGGCCAGCTGGAAGTGTCTCAACTCGCGCTCGGAGGTCCTTGCAAGTTCGGAACAAAAGGGAAAGTTTCTTAATCTTTCGGAACTGGTCTCAGTGCCAAGCAAAACAGAATCAATGTTTGACTTACAACGTTCAAGGATAATAGTGAGTCAATGGCAGCCATGCTAAGTTCCAAGCGCACGTACCAGGAAGCAAATTGCCATTCATCGCTGGAAGCAAAAGGAAAATATAGATTCTCTTGTCATTCCCGGGCATGCTTGTCCTGCCAGAACGATTCCATGAAAGTTGAACTGCCAGAAAATGCCTGGCTACAGCCTTGGTACATCTCTGTAAACCTCTGCTTGGCCTGTGCTTCACCGTCGACTGCCTGTAGGTCCACGTCCATTCCAATATCTCCCGGCCCAGGCTCGTTGATGCCTGGATCATCATGATCGTAGAAGGGGGGGGGAGAGGAAGGAACTTGAGATTGATGGCCAGGTTTGCCCACTGGCGAAAGGGTTGATTCGGGATGGTGTTCATCAGGTGTGTCGTGACTTTGAGGGTCTAAGTCGGAGTCATCGAGACGAGGCTGGTATAAATTTGTTCTTTGATCCTCTATCCAGCTGGACACATAACAGATTTCCATCGGCTAGTTCATATGTTGAAGGACATTGGTCTCTGAGCAGAATTTCTTGCCACACCGTGGACAACTGATCATCTTCGGCCTTCCACGGATTTTTTTTGCTTTAGGCATTTGGTACGACTCGTGAGCCTGAGGTCAAGCTTCAAGCTCATGGCCCTTTGGCAGGCATGATATGTAAGTACGTAATCCTCACTTCTGCACTTTTCCGAGTACTGCCATCGCAACGTTAGGCTCCCGCAAGATGTCCCAGCAATTCCCAGAGGCCCATCCTCAAGTCCCAGATGCCCCCTCCCATCCCCATCTCCAAAATCCTACAGATTCCATGTTCCACTTGTCACCATTCCTGATCCTTGACCAACATATTGTATCACCTCCAGCCCTTCACGCATTCAACCCTGCTGAGCATGTGTGCCCTCATGCTTGTCCTTACGCTGCTTCTATGACTCAGAGTCCAGGCCCAGGCAACGGTTGCCTTCAGGTTGACAATCCCGGGCCATTTGTCAATGCCAATGGAGTCTATCAACACCCTGCCAGTGGGCTTGAGGGCCAGGACCAGGGTGCGGACTCGTGACTCCCTTGCGACTCAGAGGGAGACCAATCACAACTTGAACAAGAGGTATGTGAGCTCAATCGTATGACTAGCACTTGAACCGTTCACTAATCTTGGTAGCAGTCTGGTACTGGTATACGCCACGCCATCCCGCATCCCTGCAGTTCGAGAGAGTCCTATCTTCTTCTCGAAGCAGCTCGAGCAGATTGCAAAATTCTACTTTTTCGCAACATGCTCGCTCACCAAATCATTCATCGCAACACCCTCGTCCTGCAATATAACCGTCTGGTCTTGGAAAGGACACAAAGTGATCTATGCGCTGCAGACCAGTTCATTGGACAAGTCCGTTTTATGATTCGGAAGAGCAGCTACACTGCTGCATTCAAGTATGCAATGCAAGAGGACTATGCGAGTCAAGCTTGCATTTCGAGCCATCCATGTCGCTCTGGTACAGTGACTACTCTACTTGCCATCGTTGTACTGTGACGCTAATGCCTACCACGACAGAACGAATAACGCTGCACTTTCCAATCGATGTGGATCTCACTTAGTAGATTAAGTAACTGTATTATCAGTTCATTATTTCATACACAACGTGAAGTTGCATGTCGTTTGGTATTATATGTACTAGTAGACTTGTAGTACTACTACGCCGCTGACTCAACTTCAAGTTGAAGGACGATGTGACTACA
>JBBPMW010001104.1:0-11721 GCA_038090535.1 Tylopilus alboater | reverse complement strand
AGGATTAGAATTGGTAAGGATTAGAAAGGATTAGGATTGGTAAGGATTAGGATTGGTAAGGATTAGAAAGGATTAGGATTAGGAATGATTAGGATTAGGAAAGGTATTTGCTAGTGGGGCTGGGACTCCTGGAAAAGCTGGGAGGTCTGGGATGGTCTAGAAAGATCTGGGGTTGCTGGAAGTCTGGAGAGCTGGAGAGCTGGAGAGTCTGGGAAAGTCTAGAGAAGTCTAGAAGATCTGTGACTGCTGGGAATCTAGAGATCTGGAGAGCTAGGAAGCTGGAAGGTCTAGGGATGTCTAGAAATGCCTAGAACTCTGGAAGCAAAAGGCTGGTTTGCTGATGAAAGGTGGTCGCTTGGTGTGTTGTTCCGACGAGGGTAGTGAGGACAAGGGAAGGGCGGAGTGGTGTGGAAGTCTGGAGCGTTCGGGACCCTGGGAAATTTTTTATTGTGTCGCGAGTGCGACTTTCTTGCACCAAACCCCCCTACAACTTTTGATCTGCTGTGCGAGAACCATTGCTCGGAACGCTATGGTGTACCAAGAAAAACAGTCGAAGCTAGTACGTTCCGCCGGTCGACGTCTCAGAAGGACTCGGATAAGCTCTTTGATGTCAGAAGGTACGGTCTGCGTCTGCTCCGGTTTTGTCGAGGATGCGGAGTGTGGAGCGGAATGGTTTGAAGTAGCACGCGATGGATCCTCGTCCAGAAACTTAACACCTTTAGAGTGTTCGATCTTCTTCAGCAGTTCGACGTGATTCTGCGCGCGAAACGGTGGCTTCCCTACACACATCTCGTATAATACAGCGCCAACACTCCAAAGATCAGCTTTCGCGTCATATTTCTCGTATCGCAGGATCTCAGGTGCCATGTACAACCTAGTTCAATATTCAGCTTTGCACTAACTTCCAGCTCGAATAGGAACTTACGGAGAGCCACAAAGCGTCTCTGCCAGCATTGCCTTGGGAAGCGAGCGAGCAAATCCGAAGTCGGCAACCTTCAGGATCGGCACACCGATAGGATGTCCTTTTGCCAGTTCCTCCGGAGGGGCTGGATTCAGGAGTAAATTCTATCTTCAATGAGTCCGAATGCTCGGGAAAAGTAAAAGAAGGTCTACCTGTGGCTTGATGTCTCGATGTATGAGGTTTCTAGTTCGCAAGAATTTAAGTGCTCGAGCTGTAAAATGAATGTTACTCGTCAAAATATAATGATAGGAAGAAAGACATACCTAGTTGACGAAGAAAGCTGCGGACGACCACCTCGTCAAGGCCGCCTGACCTTGGATGGGGGTAGTACTGAAAGGCAGCTCCGGGAATTGGGACGTATTCAAGACCCTCGACACGACCGCGTTTCTTGATGTAGTTGGTGAGGTCGCCACCTGCGCAATATTCCATGATGAGGAATATATTCCGTTCTGCACGCTGAAAAGCACCCTGTGAGTACGAGATACGGAACGACAAAGGAAGAATGCCAGGCGTGACCCGATCACGCCAGAAGGATAGACACAGTCATTACGTCCGTACGATAGCGACTCCGCACATGTCCAAACCATGCTTTTTGACAAGAATGAGATGCCACATACCACAATGTCAATGAGCTTTGTGATATGGCGGTGGGATAATGACTTGAGAATTTCGATTTCGCTTTGCAGATTGTCGAGTAGCTTGGCAGTGAGGATATCTCTCCGGACAGATTTGATTGCGACCGTGTGGTGGCTTTCCTAATAGGCGCCCACATAATTTGAGTTAACGAGAAGGAAACGGTAGCGTGATACGTACCTCGTGGTATCCCTTGTACACAGTTGCAAAGCTTCCCTTTCCGATGTCGCTCACGATCACGTATGGACGAGCTTCGTCGTCGTTGGTCGCTCGTCTGGCAATGGACTTGTCGTGGGCCATGCTTGGGGGACGCCCCGTCGCGGGCTGGGCTTGCATGTGATGTATAAATGCTGGTGGAAGTAGGAAAACAAGCTAGTCAGAGTGTCGTGGCTTGGCTTGCTAACTTGAATTAGCTTTGCAGGGGTCTCTCCGGGGAAGGAGGCATCATCTTCATTTCAAATTCATCAGGACTTCGTGCCTGATCCAACAACTCTTTCCGAGCGGCTGTTCGACTCTGCAAAATCACAACATCAACGACATCAGCATGAACGAGAAGGCAAGTTACTCACGAGCATCAGCGACCGATCATAAACTAATTGATCAAGGTATATCTTAGGACCGTCATATTGCACTGGCAACCACGTCTTCACGAGCGCCGCGCGGTCATTACACTTGATGAACTGCTCTTTGAACCACGCAAGTGCTGAACAGAGGCATGAACGTCGGACTCGATAAACGCAAGTAGAAAGCATTTACCATCATCAAAACCCGCGCTGACTACGAAATCCCCATCGGGATATCGCATGCGCAGATGCTCTTGGTAATTCCGTAGTTTATCAATTCCCCTTTGAGAGAATGTCATCAAGAGCATGTACACCGCAACACATGTCACAGCAGCGTATTCGGCTTCTTGATCTGCATTCCGCCGTCGTTCGGCATGTTTCTCGGCTTCACCTTCTCGACGCGTAAACTTGGCGGGATCAGGAAGGGGCTCTATGTTAGACCGCATGCATCAGTCACGACAGAAACAGTGAAGGAACCAAAAAGGGCTGACTTTGTGGAATGGCCTTCACGGCCTCGTACATCTCGTCCGCCCAGTGTGTCAACACGTCTGTCTTCTGTGCCAACTCTTCCAGTGCGGAGAGTAATTCGTCTTCCATCGGATCACGAACCGCAGGGACGCCATTCTTGTCTACGTCTTCATTCGTGGGTGATCTTAGCAATATTTGCGGTCGGCGTGGTGACGGCGGTGCACGGTAATGACCGGAGCCAGGGGAAATAGGTGATTTGGGAGTGGACACTCCAAACAATTTACGAGATGCGAGTGACAGTGCGCGACTGAGCGCGTTGGAGGCGACGCGAGTAGGGGAAGAGGAAAGAGGAGGAGCAAGAGGATGTGGCGGGGGTGGGAACGTGGTATTGTAGGTCGTGGGGAGCGGCACGGTTAGAGGGGAATTTGAGCGAGGCGAGGGTGATGCATGGTCCGAGGTGTACGTTTCATCCGCGAAGGGAGACCCAGCGGTGCGATGTTCACGAGGTGTCCTCCGACGGGCCGTGCTGAGTTCTGTGGATCTTTTGGTGAGAGATCTGCGTGAACGAGCGGGACAGGAAGTAACTTACCATCAACCGCGCGATTAAACTCGAGTGCACGCAAATCACCGACAAGCACGTATTATTTTCGGATAATTCCATCCTCTTCAGATTCACCAGGGATGATCGACCCCTGAGCAGATAAAGGCTTAGGTGTGGGTCGACCTTTGCCGTTTTCAACGGCCCGGTCAGGTTCCGCGTCAGTTCGGATTTGAGCAGGATCAAGCGGTTTTGGGGATGCCTTACCACACGACGACGTTGGGCTGCTCGTGGTAAATCAACGTTAATGAGGGAGAAACTGGATAGCTTGATATACTACCTTCGAGATGGGCTGGGAACAGCCACTGCGGGCGTATCCTCCGATACCGTGTCCCTTCTCCGAAAATGAAACTTGCTGGGCGGGATCATCGCCTTGGGGTCCAGCACCTCTGGGGGAATCACCTTGTGGTGCTCTGGGATTTTGCTAATGGGTGAATCGTCTTCTTCGGTTTGCATACTAGGAATGGTAGCAACGGTGGTCGCGCGCAATGGAGGTTCAGGGGCTGGGCGAGGAAACTTGGACTTCGCGAGGGCTTCGCTTCTGAAGAATTCTGAGAAGTTGTATGAAGAGTCTTTGTGGTGTCTTTACACTCTGCAAGACGATCTTCAACAAGATAACCCATTCATGGAGGAGGATCGAAATACGATAGCGACTTGTGAGTTCTCTTCATATCTACTTGTCACTTACCCCGCGGGTTTTGTCGTAGGGATAACGAGAACGAAGCTCCGGCTTGTTCGATGTCGAGCCCGGATGAGCATGAACGACAGGGATCGGATGAAGGACGCGCTTGCAGATCAGAATCTAGTCGATGCGAGGTATCCTCCACCTTGGGATCCACAAGCTCTGGAAAAACTTCAACAGCAGCAGCAGGCTGCGGCTGGGCAGTCCTCGTGACATCGCTTATCAACTATTCTTCTCTCGAACCTCACGCCGATTTAAATTATCTCTTCTTCATCGACACGATCGAGTAACAATTATCATTTACTGAACGCTTTAGATGCGAGGAGCTCTTGACAATCGTCTTGGTGCATGCCAAGATTGTATATAATTATAATATTTTCTTCTGCTTCTTTTGTGGTGACATTTCTTCTATGGGGACTCCACTCGTTCATATACCATTGTACTTATCATGTATGGAGATGTTACCGCTGTAATGTCCACCTGCTGTATCTTTAGATGGTAACACGAACCATTGCAATCGCAACCGTCGGGTAGGGAAGGCTGGCATTTCGTGTCAAAAACGGAGGACCGGCTACGGGGACTATGTGACGCCACCGAGACACATAAGCTCGTCATTTGGCACACGGTGGGATTTTCGCAACGACAGCGCTTCGTGGAATCGCTTTGATGCGCGATGACCCTCATTCCGGTCTCGTCAGAATTCAAAGCCCTTATTCAAGTCTTCATACAATAACTCCTTCATCCCGAGTGGAAGGAGTGGTTCCCCGCCAGGCCGATCAGCGATGTACTCTATAGCGCATCTGAGCACAAACCGGTCCATTTCAAGAATAATTGGGACTGACTGAAAGGCATCTCGACACTCTCCTTGGCATTGAACCTGATGGTTGGAAACTCCTACAAAATCGCGGGACAATAGCAGAGCGTGTGATCAAGTATGCTTGGAGATTGAGGGGATACTTACGACACAAGGTATCTCGTCCAGCGGAACTGTTTTCAGACGAGTGTCAACGTACATGTGGCGCATCAAGCTTCGAAAGGAATCTATGGCTACGTGATGCTCACCCTTGTCATCGACGACTCGTTTTGTAATGCCCAGTGCCGTATCCGTCGTCATTTGCACGGGGCCAAGATGACGGATTGGAAATCCCAATTGACGTAGTTGTGATGTACGGTCTTGAGGAGGATCATCACCTGATCTCTCGGTAAGAACAGGTCGCCCTTTGAAAAGGGAGAAGAATACCTAGAATTCCCTGAGTCGGAGGTTCAAGTTAGTCGAAAGAATCAGAATGGAATCGCGATTGTCTTGCCCCGAATAAGAACCACCCGAATTCCAGCCCGTCCTCGGGCTCAAGTTTGCGTTCAGCCTTGGGATCGAGCAAACACACTTTAGACAAGGGAATGTCCTGATCTTTCAGCAACTCCAGGATGGATTGCGTGTAAACTTCAGAAGATGCAACCGGCCCACTCAGAGATGCCAACTTTTCCTGCAGAGAAACGCAAGATCTTTCTGAGAGATGCGTGAAGAGAACCCGGGCAGAGGCGCCAGCCAGCGTCTTCATATGCTATCGAGGCAGTTCAGTTTGGACTGGGTGTAACTCAGTGATTCAATGGTCAACTTACGGTATACTCGAGTTCCACCCATGGAGGAAGGGAGCTGGGGGTGGCCTCGTCCTCCTCCATGTGCTCTACAGGTTTTCTCAGTCGTTACTTCTCTCGACATGCACCACGTGTTGGAATAACCTATGACATATGCCAGGCCCATTCTTAATCGACTAGTGCCTACGCCCGAGGTAATTCTTTGACTCCAAGTGGAGTTGTTTGGAGTCGCCTGTGGTGTGATGTTCCCTTGTCGAACTGACGGTAGAAAGGATTTTACAGTGCTTACTACTTTGATATGAGAGGCAGGCTGTCACTGGGACACTGTACGGTTAAATTTGATCCCGCGTAATCGCGTTACCGAGGCTGAGATCAATGAGCAAATAAGGCTTCAGTGGTTGGATGGACGTTCAAGTCACTGCGGTCATCATCCCTTTTCGGAATCCTTTGTTGTCCGTGTGCCTCGCGAATGTTCGGATCTAATAATTACTACCTCCCCTATCCTACATCGCCCATGGGTAGGTCAGCAACTCGAGACTAGATCTCAGTCACTGGTTCGTATCCTAGCTGATAAAATCTTCAAGTTGTCGTTTTTAAAGGTCTGTAGTGAATTTACCTGCTATATCGCTGGTAGAGTTGGTGATGACGGGTGTACCACACCAGCGTGTCGCTAGGGTCGGCAGACGATAGCGGAAATGATTCAACTACCGTTCGCCTGGTTTCGGGGACTTTGTATGGATGACCCATACATTGCACGATTGCATCGGAATGCTCAACCGTGGGTCTCTTGGGCCGCGCGGTTCCATCGGACGTGACGACCATGATCATAGCTTCTTTCCCAAAATGAACTAACTGACAGGTGCACTGAACGGCCGCCTCAGCAATGACCAGAATATAAAGAGATGGTATTCGGTTGCTTCACTTTTCCCTCAGTACAACAACAGTAACGACAATACACATGACTCGCGCGAAATTCAAAGTCGCAATATGGTATGGAGTCGATGTTACGCACGGTTCACCGTACACTGATTCGTTTCATGCGCACTGACAGCGGAGGGGGTGTCGGTGGCTTGACGCTTGCCGTCGCTTTGTCTAAATACCCGGATATCGAGGTCGAGGTGTTTGAAGCTGCCAAACAGTTTACCGAGATCGGTGCTGGTGTCGGGATTTGGTCACGAGCGTTCAAGGTAAAAACGCTTCCGAATCTGCTCGATCACGCTTTGACGGCGTCATTTGTTCGAAGGTCTTGCGGAAGTTGGGCACAGGGATCGAGCGCACGCTCGTGAACGCAGCAACAGACTACGAGTCCACAGAAGATTTCGGTAGGTGTATGGATGCTGTCGTCGACAGCCATCTTCTCACAGGAGTCTAGTTCCGGCTTTCCGCTATCGCAAGAGCGACCAACCTGAGGGCGTCGAACTGTTTAAATTGATGACCAAGGGTAACGTGCAAATGCCAAAAAGTCTAACTTCATCAGAACATCCTGACTGACGATTTCTCCCAGGTGGCTTGATGAAATTCCATCGAGCTGACTTCCACGGAATTCTGCTCTCTTATCTTTCACCGTCATGCAAGACGCACACGTCGAAGAAACTAGTCTCGTATTTTCAACCAACGGGCTCACTGGAATCTCCAATAATCTTGACCTTTTCAGACGGATCGTCGACGTCGTGCGACCTGCTAGTGGGTGCCGATGGAATCAAATCAGCCGTCCGCGGTTGCATGATGCGTGAAATCGCTCAGACCCTGCGCGGACAAGCAGCAACATCTGCATTGTCCTGTATAGATCCTGTCTGGAGCGGAGTAATTGCTTACCGCTCGTTGATCAACGCCGAAAAGCTACGGGCTTGTGCACCACATCATCGAGCACTCCAAGAACCCACAATGGTAAGCTGAATCTTCTCGATCTTCTCTCTTTTGTAGGAGTCCACTGACGAGCTCAACATAGTACTTGGGCAAGGACGCCGTGAGTATGAGACTAAACGAGCACTCGTCGTTCTGAGACTCGTTTACAGTTCCTCGTTGTGTATCCAATCTCGAAAGGGAAATTGATAAATTTCGCCGGGTTCACCCTGTCAGAAGAGCTTGTCCGCACTTCTTATCAAGCGGACACGTCAGGGAGAAGAAAGTTCGAGGGTCCGTGGGTATGCGAATTGTCCAAGGAAGAACTCTGCAAACCACTTAAAGGGCTTGAGAAAGACACGGAGCCACTCCTCAAGGTGAATATAGTCCACATGACGAATCGGTCATTCTCCTGATAATATCCTACGACAGTCCATCGACAAGGGAACCATGTGGGCCGTTCATACTGTCAAGCATCTCCCGTCCCACTACCATGGTCGAGTTGCATTGATTGGTGATGCGGCTCACGCAATGATGCCCTTCCAGGGGTCCGGTGCCGGTCAAAGTATCGAGGTATCCGTTCAGCTCGTTTGTATCTGCTTCGAAGTTATTGATAACTGAAAAAAAACCTAGGACGCTTACCTTCTCGCCACGGTACTTGGGCACCCGTCGACCAAATTAGAGACAATATCTCGTGCCCTGGCCGTGTACGACAAGTTGAGGCGACCATTCTCGAGCGACATTGCCCTGCGTGCGAAGACGAACGGGCAGATGTGTGCGTGGCAAGCGGGGAACATCCCCCTGGCGAAGCTTGGTGAGATGGTAACGAAGAACTGGGAGTGGGCTTGGCTGAGCGAGCTGGATGGTGCCCTTCGCGATGCGATGAAGATGTTGGATTCGAATGTACCATACTAGTATGTATTTTTGAACGACCCTCCTTCCGATTGGTGTGGAGGATGAGCAGGTGATTATTTATGCGAAACTAGCAGGCGCCATTTGTAATGTTATTGGCCTTGTTGACTGACCTCAAAAGCTGTTCCAGTGAATCATTCATTTCATCGTGTGATTGGAGGATGTGCCACGGCGCCTGCCGGTCTTACCACTAGAACACATGGGGTGGGCACGGGCGTGCATGCAATGGCCCAAGCGAATTCGAGTCCGGGGGATCGCGGACTCTGCAATAGGCTGGGCGGAGCCAGATGAATGTGTTTATACATCGCAGAGCCTGATGGCTGTTTCAAGTTAGACCAGTTGCGGGATTGTCGGAATGCACATTTCTCGATCGACGGCTTGTAATTAGTCTCCCTATTATTATGTAACAGCGCTCAGCTTCAAGTTGTGTGAAACAACCAGCCGCCGTGCCGGTACCTGCCATCGAAGAACGCGGTCCTAGTCGACCAGGAGCAGCTTGAACCACAGTGCACGGACCGTGAAGCTCACGAGCGTCCGTCCAGACACCGCTGACCGAATCTCCCCTAGAAAGACACATAGGGCAGATGTTGGACAGATGCTCAACGATACAACTTTGGCTTTCCAATCGATCTACTGTACATACACTGCCAGAACCCACAGACTCTCAATCCACGACACATATTCGTACAAACACCGACCGCAAGAAAAGACTACTTCACTTTCCTAGTCTGTTTCATCGTCGAGGAATTCCTCCGCTTCTTTAGTGCCTTCGACCTTCTTAATTTCCTTCTCAGTATCCTCCGGATGGTCAAGCCCCCACTCCAAGCTAGCAATGAAAAGGTAATTGTACCATATCTCGTCCTCTGTTTTCTGGGTAAGCCCGGGACAGTGCACGTCAGGCTTATCGAGCGTTGGGCGCTCAACGCCGGCCTCTTTGAAGTAAACCCCCTCGTGCTGAAAGCCGAAAATCTCCAAGAACTTTTCTACGTTCTTGGGCGGAGCGCAAGGTGGGGGACCATCAAAACACTGGCTTGGGAGAGGGAAGTACAGTATGCCCGAACGCAGGGCGTGGACGGCGGCCACGAGGATGAGGGCCCGTACAAGAGGAAGCACAGGCTTGCCGTATATGGAAGGGATCTTGTGCAAGTTCTGCTTTACGGAAATTTGAACAGCCCAGGCATGAGGTATGACATCGAGAGTGTTGACCCAGTTGAGGTTCCACCCTTGGTAGCTACTAGCGCCAGCCGACTTACGAGCCGGGAATGTCTCTGTGAAGAGGTCCGTGAAGCCTTTGTTTCCAGGGCTGCAACCCGCGGTAGGATAAGTCAAAGTGCGATCGGCGGGAATGACCTTGGCTTCAACCAAGGCGAGTGCGAGGGTGGGAGAAAGGGCACCGCCAAGACTGTGACCGGTAGTAATGAATCTGTTATCGCCGGACGAGTGTACGCTGGCGATGAAGTCACAGAGCGTGGTGCCCGCGCATACGGCACCCTCTGGTGCTGGTGTGGTGAGCAGTACATGTACCGGGTTTATTATTCCTTTTGCGACGTATGGAGTACCCGGTACAATAAGCACTGGAGGAACGACTTTGGGGGGATTCTGAATTCCGCCAGCCACCCAGGCATTGAAGTTGGCGACAGAGTTCACTGCGAAGGTCTGGTAGAACCACACGTATTTCGACTCTTCAGGAGTGCCAGCAACAGCGATGACGTAGGTCGGGTGCACAGTGCCATCCTCAAACTCGAGGCACGGATGAAAGGCGACATACCACGAGTTGCCGGGTCCAGTCTTAGCATTGTCTGGGTTCTTCTTCCATACGACCGGCCCCCACACGATCTCCCATCCAGGGGCATCCTTCAGGGCACGATTCAACCCACGGTGAAGCGTTTTCTGAAGGCATGCCTGGGTTCCATTTGAATAATTGACGAGGTTGGAGTTGAGAGACAAGAAGAAAACTTGCTGGAAGACGTCGCGCGGCATCTCAGAGGCTGGAGGCATGTCAGAACTTGGGGCAAGGCGAATTGGGGTGGGCGTACCGTTGAGTTCCACAGGAAATCTGCAGCTGGACGACGGAGATGGGATTCTTAAGTACCCGCCCATAAGGACCCTTTACGGTTCTTGTTCGCTTCAGTCGTGGACAGAAAAAGCTGGTCAGGCACATTTGATAGAACCTGCAAGGATGTATAATAGGAGTGATACCCGTGACCAGGGCGGACGGATAGAAGTGGAAAATAAGTCAAGCGAAATACGAAGACCTTTCATTTCCGATTTAGACAGCTTGACAGGAGGTGCGATGTTGTTCGGCTCAGAGATACATAGAGAATGGGGAGCCAGCGGTCCTCAGGGTCTCTGCGTTCGCAGGCGACTTTGTTGAATGTCAATGCGAATGAAAGGATAACATGATTCGAGTCTGACCTGGGAGCTCATAAATCGAGGCACTCTGAGGGTAGTTCGAAGAAGCGTGCACTCACATGCAGAAAAACAGATTCGTGATGCTTCATTTAACTAGATCTGAACATTCAGACTCCGGAAAGCGGTGAGCGACCTATTCAGTAAACGCTATACGAGAAAGAAAATGACCGATGAAGATAAGACGAGTCATATGATAGAACGATATCAGCCCCAGCGTGACAGCATTTGCTTTGGTGAGAATAGAACGCAAGTATGTATTGGCGTGTGGGGACTTCATTAGAAGACATGATCAGCGCTATTGGCCTGAGGCGAACATGAACCCATGAATTACTGTCGAGGGCTGGTCACGCCGGCTGGTGTGCTAGATATCAGTGACGTACGATAACATCGACGAGAAGGCCACGTCACTGAAAAGATGCGACCGCGTGATCTGAATCAGTGGCAATCTTGAGTGAGTTCCGTCGGCGCAGGCCCAAAGCGCGAGCTCTGGGTTTGGGCGAAGCCGGATGAATGTGTGCATGCATGCATCGTAGAGGGGAGGCTGAAGGTAAGATCAGATGGCCCCCTGCCAGCCATTGCTAGCCCGAGGCCCAGGGCTGTAAGTTAGACCAGCTGCGGCATTGGAATGCGCATCCTTTGATCGACGGCTCGCCCAAAGCCTTCCTAGTTGCACGCCCTTGAACTCGGGGGCCTTGAAACGTCCGACGTCGTTGGCAACTTGAAATGCGCGGATCGTATTCTGCCGAATCAAATTTTTGTGCCCATCCGGTGTGGAACGGTCAGCTACGTTTAGCTGGTAGAGATGAAGTAATGGTAGTCGGGTTCAAGACTGCACTGGTTGACACCAGCCCCAACCCAATACACGCTTGCCAGTGTGGAGTCTTGTGTGCCATATGCCATGCTACATACCTCCAAAACTGACATCGATGTGAGGTATAGGACAAATGCAACTAATTATCCAATATTGACGCAGGTACAGTAGGGGAGTCTATAGATATGGTATAAATCTCTGTGGAATAGCATCTAGCGAGCGTGAGACGAGTTCGACCATTCC
>JBBPMW010001102.1:0-11725 GCA_038090535.1 Tylopilus alboater | reverse complement strand
GTCCCATCCCGTTCACGCCCAAGCGACCCCTCTCTGTCACCGCTGGCAACGACCTCGCCACCCCCTCCGTCTTCACCTCTTCTAAAAAATACAAGGCGACCCTCTCGACCGAGTCTCGAATTCGAACCACCAAAGCTCCAGTACATACAACTCTCGCACCCGTTCCAGGGACACCGACGAAATCCAACGACGGGTCACGCCCCAAGACACCCTCCACGCCGAGAGGTGCAAGTCCCGCACCGCTGTTATTTATGGGTCCTGGAGACATGTCCATGGATGTGAGCCGAGTCGATCCAGAAGAGGTGCTCGTCGACTTTGAGACGCTCGAGCCGGGTGACATCTCGGGGGACATTGATGAAAGTCAACTGCCCATCCCCGAATACGGCAAGGAAGACAAGGTTCTCGTTTCCATTCGGTGCGTTTCTATTGCTAGTGGTTCGTGGGTGAATGTGCACTCAGTCGATTTTTTAGGATCCGCCCAATGACAGGACAGGACGCTTGGGACATTTCCGTTCCAAAGGTCATCAAACTTTTACCGCAACATGCTAAAACGGCACTGAACCCCTCTCCGGAATTCCACTTTGATGAAGTCCTCACAGGGTCGGAAAACAAACCGATATACAACGCCGTCGCAAGGAGTCACGTGTGTGCGGCGATGGAAGGCTACAATGCCGTCATATTCGCGTATGGCCAAACAGCAAGTGGAAAGACCTTCACACTTGTAAGTACTTTCCAGCAAGTCTCTTTTTTGAGTGCTCAGTTCGCTTGTTAGTCTGGAAACGAAGATCAACCAGGTATCATCCCCAGGGCTATGAAAGATGTCTTCTCTCACATCAGGAAAACACCTACACGCGAATATTTGCTTCGTTGCTCCTACCTTGAGATTTACAATGAAACCATCTACGACCTACTTTCTCCGCCTTCGATGTCGGCAAAGCAACCTGTGCAAATCATTGGTCAGGGTATTTTATCACCTCTGCGAGAGGAAGTTGTCACAAGTTTGAAGGGCGTACGCGAAGTCATGGAAAGAGGAGAGAGGCATCGCAGGACTGCAAGCACGGATTGGAATGAGAGAAGCAGTCGCAGTCACAGCGTATTCAGGCTTGTAATTGAAAGCAGAGAGAGAGGGGAGGGGAAGACGGAGTCGAGTGGTAGGCAAACACCAGGGACGAGGCCACCAACACCTGGAGGGACGAGATTGCAGACGATCGGGGGAAGGAGCGTACAAATGTCAGTATTGGTAAGACCACATTTTCATCTGACACAAACTTCCACTGAGAAATTTTGACTTCAGAGTCTGATTGATCTTGCGGGGTCTGAGAAAGCAACATCAGACAAAGAGAGGACGCGGGAAGGAAAATATATCAATACCAGGTACGTTTCCGACATGCCCTGTGCCAATCGTTGGTTGATGAAATTCGCCAGTCTTCTTACTCTCGGAAGCGTCATCGGTACGTTAGCAGAGAATGCCGCCAAGAATAAAAAGTACGGTCGTATCTGCTGAAATCGAGACGGAAAACTCACTTATTCTTGCCACCAGCGACCACGTCCCTTACCGTAACTCCAAGCTTACGCGCCTACTCCAGCCTTCCCTCTCTGGCGACGCTCGCATCAGTGTTGTTTGCACCATGAACCCAGAGGCTCATGCTATAGCAGAAAGTACAAGCACATTGCAGTTTGCATCGCGCATTAAGCGTGTGCAGCTAAGCGCGAAGAAGAAGGAAGTCGTTGACACAGACGCCCTCATTGAGAGATACCGCAAAGAGATTGAAGAACTCAAGAAGAAATTGACAGATCGAGAGGCGGAGGCACCAGAGAGGAATCGGCGGTTGAGCGCACGAGAGGTATGTTGGTCCCTGAACCGCAATCCCTCGAGTCAAGGCGAGGTGCCATATCTAATTATTCTCGCTTTCTAGCAAATCGATGAATCCAAAGCGATGAAGGACCTCAATGCGCGGATACAGCAACTGACGAAGCTCATTTTGACGAGTCAGACCGTGGACGAGACCAAAGGGGACGAATCTCGCCCAGCGAGTCCGTCCAAAGTCGATTTTGATATGTCGCCTTACCAGGTCAGTACACGAATCGTACGTACCTCGTACAGTTTAATCACATAATGTGCAGCTCCAACAAGAGCTCCTCGCTGCTCGGCGTCAATTAGAGTCCCAGGCTAATCAAATCCTCTCTCTGGAGGCTGCGCTCCTCGCTCGTCCTGAGCTCCCGCCTGACGCACCCGAAACGGAAAAGGACAAAATGATCGCAGATCAGCAAAAGTCAATCCGAGAGCTCGAAATCGTTGTGCGTGGATACGAGGACAACCTCGGCGAGCCCCTCCGCCAAGTTCGTGAAGACGTTGAACGCGAGTGGGAGGGTCGACTGGCTGCGGAAGTGAAACGACGAGAAGAAAAGGAGGTATGGGCCAATGAACTCGTGAAGCAGCTCGAGAAGGAGAAGAAGCTGAGGGTCAAGTTGGAGGAGGAGAGGCGGGCGCTGGCGGCATTTGTGAGCAAGTTTGATGCATTGGGACTGGGTGCAGGGAGCTTGCTTCCGCCGTCTTCTGCCACTGTTTCTGGCCCGGCATCGGCGTCGGTGGGACAGGGGAGGGTCAAGTCGTTTTTGGGCAGGTTTGGGTCGGGTGGGCTCGGGGTCGTGGCAGAGGAGACGGAAAGCCCGATGAGGATCGATTTGAAGAATCAACCGAGTCTGCTGGACCAGACACCAGAGGAGGAGTGGAGTCTAATGGAGGACGTCAGCTTCGAGGTGGAGGTTGGGAAGGGGAAAGTTGCCAATGGAAAGAAAGCAGAAAGCTCGCTGAAGGATATTCTCGGACGAAAGGAGAATGTTCCGGTGTAGGACGAACGGATGGAGGTGCGATTATGATTGTTGGATATATTTATGATCAACGGCCTGTTTTTCTGTGCTGGTATGTTTCTCTCCATTCTTTTTTTCTGTATTACTGTGCTCCGAGTTTCAACGACTGCTGGACCATCCCTCTACCTCGTATCGCCTCCTAATGATTGGCCAGGCCTTCCCCGTAACCCAGCGAATCAATGGAAGGTTACCTCGTGTGGATGACTGGGAGGGTACCCCCCTGATGCCGTCGTGCAATTTGGATCTTCGTTTCTTTTCCCAAACACACTTGTTCCAGTCTCTGTCCTCTGGAATGTCCGTGCCAACGACTGTGGATGGTTGCGGGTACACACCTGGGCAATCAGTCAGCTAATAGGTATGTAGCCAGCTGGCACTGTCTCTGCAACTTTTAGCCGATAGAAGCCTGAGGGACACCTCGTGACGACTGGGAGGGTACGCAGTGGAACGAATATAACGAGGTCACTGACCTCGCTGTTTTGACGTTTCATTTCTCTCCCCCCAAAAAATGCGCTAGGTCGTTTTCTCAGCCTTTCTTTCCTCTGGGATGGGCGGGTCAGCTATTGTTCGGGATGGGTAGCGTACATCTGGGTTTGTAAGAGTAGTCCCCGTGGGTCTTGCGCTGTCATCTGATCCAAGCACTATCTAGCGTTCTCAGCCACCCCGAAGCTAGTCTGACTCCTCCCCAAAGGACTTGGCGCACTAGTCGCGGTTCGCCTTTGTGGATCCCTCACGGGTCGTATCTTCTGACCAGGTATGTTGAAACATCTCACCGTAGTTTGGCCTTGCACAGACTCTCGCCTTTGCATAGTATCGTGTCCGTCGAGGACGTCCATTCCCTGCACTGGGCACCATCGCTCGTACTGTGGGAGGGTGGGAGGGGAATCATTTCCTGGGCCCATTGCCCTCCAGGATGCCACGACGCACGTGACAAGGGACAAGCTCCGGCCGCTTTCTATTTTTGGCAGGTCCTACGTGCTGTGGTGCTGCCAGCCCGCAGTTCTGATTGATGCCGTCGAGATCCATCAAGAAGTCCAACGAAGATGGTTTGGGTTCCATTCTCTATCGTACGTGATTCCACGGTCACCAGCCTATTTGAGGAGGCTACTCCACAATGGCGTCTTTGGGTACCTCACGGTATGGTCTCTTTACGCCCCAACTATGAACCGGCCACCCCATCAATATTGGCATGTCATCTGCCACAGGATCGGGAACACAGCCCGAAAATTTTCAACATCTACCGCTTATCTTTTGCCCGGCGCAGATGTATTATCGAATCGCATGCTTCTATCTGTTCACCGGTGACTCCACTCGGGAAAGTTGGCGTATGCGGGTGGTATCCTGTCATGTGTCTCCATCCCCATCTGTGCTTCTGCAGGGGCACATCGTGTATCAGGTGAACCGTCTTGGGTGTTCATCGGATGCTTCTTCATCTGCGCCCCCTCTATTGGGATTTCAACTTCTGCGAGGTTTTCGCCAAGCTTCGAAAGTGGCTACATGAGAAACCACCGCCACCAACCCGACCGATTGATTGGCCTCATCCAGAATAATGACAAGACGCACGCCGTATCTGTTTGGGCATTTCTAGCAAAACAATTCACAGACAAGTGGGTCGCAAAGTTCGAAAGTGGCGCTGACCACCGCGGTCCAGCTGTGCAAAATTGCCTCGATGCCTCTGAATCGCCGTATGGCAGTGCTTATCAGTGTTCCGATGTCCGCCCCACCTCAAGAAGCTTAAGTTCGGTGCAGCAAGGTTCCCTGCATGGGCGGTCTTTTCAATCGGTCCCACACTGGATAGGAACGCTATGGAGCCTTAGTTACTCTGATCGTCGTACTCGGAGAAGACCGAACGTCACATTTTCTCAGAAACAATAATGGCCAATCTGGTTCCTGAAATCCATCTCGTTTTACTTACACTGGGAGTGTTTGACGGAACAGGAAAGGGTGGGTCGCCGATGGTGACGGTGTGGGAGCGAGAAAGATGCCCCACGCGGCAGCCCCTAACGAATACTTGGACGACGAGATATCACCTTTGCAGGAGGGTCGTAAATAACACCAAATTGGGGTGTGCAACTGGTATAAAACCACCCTCTCTACCCCAGTCGTACTCATCCTCTAGTCAATTCACATCCAAGCAACTCGTTCTATCATCCTCACAACAGCATCATGCAGACCGTGAGTGATGGCCTACTTTCTTAGTGCGCTGTCGAGGACCGATGGCTAATGAGCGCATTTGGCGGCGATGTTGTAGACCATCTCCATCCCCGTCAACGAGGCGTGCTGCTCTGGCGCCGAGACCTGCAGTTGCCAGTCTACGTACGTTTCCCCTTGCTTCCTACCAGTGAATCATGTTTTTGAATATCTGCTGTTTTCTCTCGTTCTAGTTGCACCTGCAAGTGCAGCGACTGCAAGCACTAAATCCTAATAACCGAATGCTCTCCCATATGTCTTATTCTTGGTTCCCGCCTGGGGTGTACTCTTAGTGCGCGAGTAGAAGGATAGGTGTCTGGGATGGCGGGAATCTTATGTGTTTATGTATGCTGTATGCTGCCAGTGCAGGGTGGCTCATCCAATTTGACCGTGTCGTCGCTTTTGTCGTCGCTCGTGGGATCGGGTGAGGCTTCCATTCCAGTGCATAATTGAACGCATTGTCCTCCCAGTCGTCCCATTGGATGGAACACGTCTCGATAGACTGGTTGAATCCGGACTTTCGTTGTATGATCAACTTGAACAGCGTGAATCGATTGAATCTCGGACGGGAACCCATTCCAGGTATACATGAGGGTTAAGAACAACCATAGATAGCTATTCGATGAACGGTTTTCTGGGCTGACATAATAAATTCTGTCTCTCTTTTTCTCTCTGTACTTCAAGCTGTTCATGCACTCTTCCGAATCTCCGAGAAGTTTTAATAACATCTGACCCGGAGCAACTGGACGATCAATCCACCTCACCATTATCCCCGAATGAAAAGCAAGCTGGCGTTGTGGCCGCCGCCCGTCTCCGTAACCCAGTAGCCAATGGATGTTTCATGGTTACCTCGTGATGAAGACTGTGAGGGTACCCTGCTCAAACCATCCATGTAACGGCGAACCTCAGGATGCGTCACGCTATGACGTTTACTCCAATTCTGCTTTCCCTCTGAAAGAGCTTAAGACGCGTTCAAGAGTGGGGTGTGCTGCATATGCCAACATGATCCTCTATGTATGTGGTTTATATTTCGCCATTATCTCCTAATGAATGGCCAGCCGTCTTCGCATCCTGGCGAATGGAAGCTTTATGACTGTGAGGGTACTCCGCCAGTCAAATAATATAACGACGAACATCTGATACCACGCAGTCTGTCTCTCCCAAAACATGCCTGGCCATTTGCTGCAATCTTTCCCCCCTCTGAAGAGCCAGTCCAACGACGCTGCCCGGGATTGATGCGGGTGCACATCGGCATGGTCCTGGGGTTGCAGGATGGCTCTCACCCGGCAATCCGATTCAACTCCTCCCCAGAGCTCTCTGCTACCTCGAGGTTGACCCGACTCTTGTTCTCCAAACGACATGGCGCAGTCATCGCGATCTGACGGCGTCATACAGTCCGCACTGGCGCCAGGCCTTCCGAAACATCTTTTGGCCATGGTCGCTCGCCTTTTTCAAGTAGTATCGTTTCTGTCATACCCTGACTGGGCTATGCGCAAGACCATCGTTGACTTCATTCCACTCTACTTTACGAAAGCTCCAAGTCAGCCTCTGGGTGGCCTAGTGCGTGTTCGCCAATTGACGCTGTCGACTTTCTTCAACTAAGGGGTCAAAAGAAGATGGCTTCGGCGTACTTACCTCGAGGCTCGAGCTGCAGTGGGTACGAAGTACGCTGCATTTGTCAGCAGACGTGTCAAGTGAGCATATACGGGTTGCCGCACATCCGCAGAACGTTCATCGGGTCACAAGCCTCTACTTGTCCACCTGGCCTGGCATGCGCCATTGTTGAGATGGCAGCTACACGAGGTACGGCATCATCCGTGAACTCTCATCTGGAATAGATTAATGATCGTGGGAGTGACTGCTGTGGGGCCATTGGAAACCAGCACGTGCGATAGTGACTCTACTCAGGGATGTCGGGCTCGCGGACCGAACCGATTGCGCCTACTGTCGTGGTGCCAACGTCATCCCCGTTGGTGCTTCTTCAGGGGTTGTCGCGCAACGCCATGTATCAGGTGAACTGTCTACGATTTTATGCAGGCACAGAACGATCACGGCACGCGTCCCGCACTCATTTACGCGTTCCTGGTGAAATGATACTCAGGGTGCGATTCATAAGTTCCGAATGGTGACAGAAAACTCCACTCTCTCCTGCACTTGGTGATATGGGTTTTACCATGGCAGTCCAGTTGCGCATTCCCTGGATGCTCCAAAATCGCCGTGCGGCAGTGCTTATCAACGTTCGAATGTTCTCCCAAGGAATTTAGATTCAATGCTGTAGGTTTTCACTCACGAACGGTCTTTCATTTAACCATTAATACACATCACAGTAGTAGACGGATCGGTCACCTGATGGTTCTAACGGAAATTGGGACGCATCCATAGGGACATCGAAGCACCTCAGCTGGCCATCGCTTTAACGACTTGGTGCACACAGTAATCATCGATCGTCGACAGCCCCAAACCAACCATGTCGCGTTGTACGCAACGCCTTATTTCCTTTTCTCCTCACTCGTTCTTTATTTCCTTTCTAGTTATTTTCTTTTTTCCGGATCTTTCCATGGAGAACAAACAATGAAACAGGAAGTAATGATGGTTGTCATTGTATCCCTGTACCCATTCCATCCCGTTTTAGCTCATGCTGGGGCCGTTTGATGGAAGTTCCGGAACAAGAACGGGCAAGTCACCTATGATGGCCGTGTGAGTGACAGAGATGCGCCGCGCGGCAGCTCCCACCACTACTGCAGAAGGGTCGTGAATAACACCAAATTGGTGCCTTCGAGAGGTATAAAATCTCCTCTGTCTACCCCGGGACGTCCTCATTCTCCAGTCAATTCACATTCAAGCAACTCGTTCTATCAGCCCTACAACAGTATCATGCAGACCGTGAGTGATGACCTGTTTTCTTGTGCGCAATGTCGGCGCAATGGCTGAAGTACTGATGGTCTGGCGGCGACGTTGCAGGTCATCTCCATCCCCGTTAACGAGGCGTGCTGCTCCGGCGCCCAGACCTGCAACTGCCAGTCTACGTACGTATTCGTTTCCTCCAATATCAGTGAACCATGTTGATGACCTGCTATTTTCTCTCGATCTAGTTGCACCTGCAAGTGCCAAGACTGCAAGCACTAACTTCACGTGACTAAATATTCTCCTCCGAAGTCTTTTGTTCTCAGTTCCCGCAAAGGGTGTATTCTTAGTTTGAGTGTGCGGACGAGATCGGTGGAATTGCAGGAATATATGCGTCTATGTATGGCGTACGCTGTCAGGGTGGCTTTCTCAATCTGACCGTGTCATTGCCCATGTCGTTATTCGGGGGTTGTTGAGTCCACACTGAAGGTTCGCCGTCAGGTGAGGTCTTTCTTCCAGCCTATCAGTGAACGCGCGATTTCCCCACTCCACTGCATTGTGTCTGGTGACGAGAAGGGTGTGACTGGGAGAAGTCTAGTCATGGGTTTTGCGGTGCGACCACATGACAGCGAAAAGATCACGACCAAAGAAACACTAGTCTCCCTAAGCTAGACCCTATATTGTATATATACTTCGAGACCAGGAGTCAGTCGTTCTGATTGTACGAGGAACAAACACCGATACGTGTGACCCGATAATCTGAGCACACTTGGCTTACACACCTAATACTGTAGGCCGCACTCATCGAACCCCCTTCAACCATCGCCATCGCTCCCACCATCACATCATGATAGAGCACATGATGACGACCAACCATACCCGCGCGACGCCCCATTGCCTCGCCCGCGTCGGAATCCCGAAGTAAATTGATGCAATCTCAATCATCCAGCGCCCACCGCAAGCTTGGAGATAACTGACGAACAGTGACGACGGGGGTTGACGTTTCCGAGTCAGTACCTAGCGTTCTGAGACTTCCAATACCAGGGGATTGAGCAGCTGGAATACGATGTATCACGATAACAGGTAGGCGATGTGGGCGACTCGAGACGCTCTAGAAAGCCAGCGACGACGAAGCACTGCAGACGTCTCGCCAGCTCGGAGCAGAACGACGACGTCGAACCTGTCTTTGGGTGTTCGAGGTAGGGCGCGGTCGAGGGCGCGGAAGGGAACATGTAGCCTACGTGATCGCGATCGTCGCGTGCCGAAAGGACACGTCGTATGCGCCACGTATTTGGATCGTGAGTATCAGCATCAGCATCAGCAGCACGTAGGATCGGAGTGCACGACGCTGCGTACCGCTAAAGATCATCTCGGGGAAACGCACCAAGTCGACCGATGGCGGGGTCAATCTGTCAGATTCAGACTCCAAATCAGCGCGTGCCAGATGGCCACGAGGACGAAAGTGCGACAAAGGTTGAAGGACTGACCCTCGACACAACTCGCGCGCTTTTGCGATGTTCGCATGAACTTCCCCGAGCTATATTCCGCGTCAGGGTGTCCAATGTCTTCAACCCTCTATCCCAGTCACCACCATGTCGACGGGTAGCTCACCTTGGGCGCAAACTGAACCACGGCGACTCTCAACCATGAAGATGCAATAATATCCGATATCGTCCAAATCACAGCACATGGGGACGAAGATGGGGTGGGGTCTCTGCAAGACGACCTTCAAAGGGACCTAAAAGTCTACTCGTAGTGGTATGGATAAAAGAAGAAAAACGATAGACGATAATCGATAATAATCAGGCCAAAAAAACACCTAGAAACAAGAAAGAATATACGAGCTGTAACACCCTCACCCTGTAAATGCTGAGCGTGGGCGTACCTAGGCGACCAAAAGAAAAAGGAAGAATGAGCGGAGAGGGGGGGGAAACGGACTGGCGACTGTAACAAAACAAGAGCAACAAGCAAGCGACATCACGACAACATGCAAACAGGAAAAGGGCAACTAAACCAACAGGGTCACCGGTAGCGTACACGATCACAACAACATGGGAGCGGGACAACAAAGGGGCAACATCACATATTTACTCGCGAACCGGCCGCCTCGCCGGTTCCTCTCTCGACCCCGGGAGTGGGCATGCGATCTTGCGTTTGACGTGTGAGAGAGGTGCTACCGTTTTTGGCGTTTCGGTTCAGCTTCCTTGGCAGGCGGTGGCCGATACTCGTGTTTAACGTATCAACCGGTGTAGGTGGTGGAAGTAAGATGGTCGTAAACGATTGCGATTGCACATGCGATGGTGGTGGTGGGTGCGTATATGGAGTGGTTGTAGGGTCGTCGACAAAGCCGTCGTTGGGAACCTCTGGGAGGGCAGGAATGACGGCCGCGTGCCTACCGCCTAAGGGTCTGTGTCACATCATGTCATAATTAGTTATTAGGAAATAAGATGTGTGTAAAAGAGGACGGGCCACAAAGAGTTCACGATCACGAGAGACGACAAACGCTCAACGGATCCCTCGGCCTTGGGCCATACAAGAAGCGGCGCCACGTCTCATTTACTCAACAAAACAGCGAACGCGACTCACCCCCCCTCTACAAAGTGTTTCCAGACGTAATCGCGCAACAGATCGGCGTTGGGAAGTTCTTGGATGAGGTGTTTGATGGTGTTTTGTCCAAGCCCAAAGAGGTCGGGGCCCGAGACAGAGTTGGAGTGCTGGCGATTACGAATCGCGTTCGCTTGTTTCACGATCTGTGACCAAGCTCCCGTCGCCGTCCCAGCAATTATGGGCCGATCGGGAACATCCGACGCTACTATCCGGAACTTGGGTCCATCTCCTCCATCGAGGATGGAACAATGGTACACAGCATCGCTACTAGGGTCCACCGTCGAATAGTAGGGTCTAGATCGTCGTGTCAGCCAGGCGCGCGCCAAAAGGCATTAAGATCGACTCGCCTGGTTACTTCGTATCCGACGGGAAAAATGTATCGTTGAGTGTGAAAGTGCTCTCGCATGCAAACCTTGCCGAGATTGACGACGGTTATGATGCCAACGTTGAGGGGCAAGAGGGGAGGGGGCTTTTTATCGCGAGGCACGGTCGGAATGCTAAAGCTCTCGGAGGTGACTGTATGCACCTTCCGACGTTTCGGCTTGGTGTGCCGTTGGACATCGGACGGCCGAGATGCGGATGTGGCAGGTGAGGTAGTAAGCAACGGTGATTGTCCGGGGAGTGGTGGCGAGTTGACCGGAGGCGGGGCGGAAACAGAGGGCTGTGCGCCGTTTGCAGGGTACGAACCCGACTGATAAGGATGTTCCTCTGGAGGTGTCATGACAGGCGACAAGGGCGATGGGGGGCGTTTGTTGACTGAGGAACCCGCGTCGGATTCGGTGGGTGGTTTTACGGGCGGTTTGAGACGCAAGCGAGCTCCTTTATTAGAGACGAGGAGGGTGCCGCTCTCGGCGCCGATCGTCCCGTCTGTCTTCTTTGCCTGCCACCACTTGCCTTGCTTGTCGGGAATGTCGAGAATTTCACCCTTGACGAGGGCAAGTTCGTCGGGGTCGTCAGGGGAAGCGGAATCTATCAAATATGTGTGGGCATCATCGTAAAGAGTGGAAGAGGGCTACGGACATGCGTAGAGAGCCTTCGCTTTGGATGAGTAAGTTTCCTGCTCTTCGGACGTCGCAGGGTGACGCGGATGGAGAAGAAACGGAATTGCGTAGCTACGCGTACATGGTGTGTGGTGTGAACTAGCTACGCAGTGGGGAGAGAGCGGTAAGGAGAGAGCGGATAGAGAAGGACGGGTGGGAGCGCGGAGCGCTCGCCG
>JBBPMW010001101.1:0-11732 GCA_038090535.1 Tylopilus alboater | reverse complement strand
AGGACCCGTTGCGGAGGAGCGACCCTACGGCATCAGCATGATGCGGCAGCGGGGGGTGGTCAACAAACGCGCCATGCGTACTCAGCATCTGCGGTATCTGCGACCCCCTTCGACACCTCGAGCGCCGTGGCTTGCAATTTGGCGAACTGCGGGTGCCAGCCTCTGACATCCAGCTCCGCTTCTTCAAAGGAGAGGGTTTCCACCTCCGCATTCAGGCCATCAGAGATGCCTTGACAGTCAAGCGGGGATCCCGCACTCGTCATGGAGCCCATGGCCTCATGCAGCCCCCGGTAAGATGAGCCGGTCAAAGCCTCTTCGGTCGGATTGGTTGTCGACTGCGGTCGCCGTGGTAGCGGCGGCAATGGCGGCAGCCGCTTCCGTTGTTGCAGCGAGGTCGCAGAGCGCGATGTGGACGTTGGACGCGACGGTTGAAGTGTGCGATAGCCTGGCGACGGTATTTGGAATGAGCAAGCGAGCGACTATGGGCGGTCGTGGGGGGGGGGGAGCACGCCGGGGGGAACGACAACCCAAACGTTACGTACCCCGGCACCTGGCATGGAGCCCTGGAGCGTCTCTCACCCTGCAGGCAGCGGACCGTCTGTTTGAACGCCCAGAGAATCGCAGCCTCGGATGGCCCTGCAATGCCAGAGGGAATGGCAGTCAGTCCACACCTTCATTCACCCAGGAAAAAGGGTCTTGCGGAGCTCGACGGGGACGGGGCTTGCTCGGGGAGGTTGCGGAGCGCGTCGGCTCGCCTACCGGTCGGCTTCCCTTAAGAGCGTTCTTCCTCCGCCTCGACCCTCCAGCCATACCAATCTTCTTAACAACATCCACCGCAGCTAGTTGGCTCGGGGATGCAGGTCATTGTTATGGGGCCGCGGGCATGATGTCCCTGGATATTGGGTCCTCAATCCTAATTCCCGATTGAGGTTTGAAGTCGCGGGAAGTTGTGGAGAGTTGAAATTTGGCGCGCAGCACTTAGGAAATTTCGAAAAAGGGGCGGAAACCTCTTGTATATTCCCGCTACGATAGTTACCTTGTTACCTTGTTTACATTACCTTGTTTACAAGGTCATTGGGGGGGGAGAATTGTGGCTGTGATGTCGCGTTATTTCGCGCCGTGAGAAGTTACCTTGTTTATTTTTTACAAGGTCACTGGAGGGTGAGAAATGTGGCTGTGATGTCGTGTTATTTCGCGCTGTGGGAATATCTTGCCAATATCGTTAAAGCTATTCGGCGGCCTCCGATTTGTGTTTGCAGAACCTTGTCGATACATTGCAATGCTCTATCTACATCTACTTTGTATTTGATCCCACCACTGTTTTATATCCTGATTGAGTTTAAATACCTTTCATCCTCTATACGAAAGTATTCGCTTGGATGGCTCGTAAGAAGCTTCTCATCAAAATCTCGCAGCAACCGTATGTTTTCCCGCTCGCGACACCGCGACAACGCCACGTACACATTGAAAGGTGTCAGTGATCCTGACGGAGGTGTTGGGATATCAATAATGGCGTGGGTAATAGTTTGGCCTTGTGAACGATAATCGGTGAAAGCGTATGCAGGGGTTAGCGGCAGCTGTGTCCCCTGTATCGACTTCTTCTCGTTCCCGACAACGATCGTAAATGATCGTTCCGTTGGAACAAGTGGAACGACTGCTTTTTCCAAGCCCTGAAGCTGTGGCACTTTGGTACTGATCATCTCGACGAGAACATAGGCTGGCGGATAACATAGGTGGCACGGGGACAATGAGGACGACACAACACCTCGCACGCGCCTTGTCCTCACCCACCTCACTCACCTCGCCCACCTTCCCTCCACAGGCAATGTCAACGCAACGGCGATGACGACAACGATGACAACGACGCGCCCCCTCCCCTTCCTCTCCCTCGTCCTCACCCTCCCTTCCACTACCACCTCCTCATCCACCTCGTGACGACGACGATGACATGCCCTCGCCTTCTCCCTCATCCTCACCCACATTTCCACCACCACCACCACCACCACCACCACCACCTCATCCACTTCACGACAATGACGCCAACGACACGACAACGCCGGGCACACCCTCCAACGATCTGACTGGCGAGACGCGAGACGTGACGACGCATGCACCATCGCCCTCGCTGTCTCCGTCTCCCCCATCGATGGCACGACGAAGACGACGAGGTGCTCGCTCGCTACGCTCGAGCATTCATGCCATCGAGCCCCCTTGCCCACTCCGCTGTTGCACGAGTGCACGAGCATGTACGTGTATGCAGACCATCATGTCTGCGTGCACACACGTGCTCGCTCACTCCCCCACCCTCGTTCGCCCTTCAAATCAGATGTACCCGCGGGTACGAAAATCTATACCCGCATTCGGACCCGTACCCATGGCGGGTATGGGTACAGGTACGAGCGGTGATACCCAGGGGTATACCCGTGATACAGCCTAATGGTCGATCACTGTGCATCGCCAGGAAAAGGTAAAAGGCACGCCTAATCATCAATGCTCGTGTTATGTATGCTTTCTAACCTTTTGCTTGAAACTGAACTTGAAATAGCTGTCATTCTCGCCTTCTATCTGCTTAACACATTCTATACTCAACTACAATTCTGTATTCCTCATCCTGCCATGAATCCCCCCTTTTCTGACTTCATTTTGCGTGCCAATACTGAGTTTCGTTTCTTGTGTTTTCACTTCCAACATCGACTTGCAAGTACCCAAAATGTTATGCCTCACTCTGATACAAAAATCTGATTGGAATGTGCGAAGCACAGCGCAGCATGAAAAGAGCATGCTACCCAAACTCGCCGCAATCTCACGACAAGCCACTTGGCTCTCAGACAGCACAAAAGGTGGGAGTACGCGAAAGAGTAAACAAGGTTCCTGCCGAGTCATCGGCCGTATGTCTAGTATCGTTTGATCAAGAGTGGACTGATCCTGGGGGATACGGTTGGGATACGATTCGCGGTGTGTTAAACTTGAAGACAGCTCGGCATTTCGCAGCTGAAGCTCAAAGTACAAACACCGTTGATTCAAGTACTATACGATACACTGAGTCTATCTAGCCCCAAAATATACATAGCAATAGTGATACGATAGTTCGGGGGAGGGGGGGGGTATCCACTAAGGGCACGTTACACAGAAAGGAGCGAGTCGAGGGAGAGATAGGAAATTCGCTAACAATACAAAATGACTGGAGGTGATTTGAGACAACACAAGGACAGTACAAGTGAAACGAAGTGTAGTCAAGTTTTTGCCGACGTCCATCAAGACCTTCGGGGACGAGAGAAGAGCGGGGGCGCCATCACCTTAGACTCCATTGGGAGCGTCGGGCGTGTATCTAGGCGGCGCGTTCGTATCGAGCGTGGCCTCAGGGAGGGAGGGTAAGGGTACGTTCTCAATGTCCACGGGTGACCTCGGAAGCGACTCCTTCGACATCGATCCCGACGACGTAGCCGTGGGCGAGAACGGCACCTTCTTCACGTCCACCAATGCACCACCATAGTCTGGCAACGACAAGCGCGACGAAAACGACTCAAGCGAATCGCGCTTCTTATCCGTCTGGTGGGAAATGAAGACAGGCATGGTGGCAGAACCACCGTTGTACGACATGTCGGCGTTGGTGCTATCGAAAGCAAGATCCGTGAGATCCGGCGCGAGTGAGATCAGAATTCAGTTTGACGTACCCATTTGCAGTCCAGGTACCAGTGGCGGAGATAGATCCGGTGGAGAGACCAACCCGTTTTGCGACCGATACATAAGCAATCCGGTAATTCTTCCTCGCTTCGTCCGCAAACCCGAAAAAGGCGAAGAAAAGGACTGCGCAGAAGACGGTGAACCAACGGCTCAACTCAGTACTAGCGGTCGACAGGGGAGTCGCTCGCCATCCAGCAGCAGGGACTTGAATGATGTTACTGAAGTTGGCATGGGCAGTGGCCCAGCTCCCGTACGGCTCCACGGGCATTGTGGCCGTGTTCAGATAAATGGAGTAGCATGCCAGAGGAACGGTGAAAAGCACTTCGACGCCGGCGAGACCCATGAGGCGGAAATACCGGCTGGAACTGAGGTTCCTGTTGGTGGCAAGGAACTCCTTGAACTGAGCTCTTCGAATGGCGAGTTCACGAATGGTCCGGACTGTAAAACGTGATCAGAGCAACGCCACGACAAGTCTTGATCACACGTACTGCAATAAGTTGCCGAGACCAGGCCGATGATGACAGGCCAGGAAAAGTAGAGCACATACGCAAGGGGAGTGTTGAAGGTGAAGGGGTAACAACCGACTTCTTCAAAAATGAGGAATCGTTGGGTTTGAACGACCACGTCTTTCGGCAGGTCAACAACACTGCTACTTGAATCTCTTCTGTAACACTCACGGAGAATCATCAAGAGAATGGGGAGTCCGAGACCAATAGCCAGATCAATGACAATATCACGTTGCTTCTGCGCACGCGTCGTGGTCACGGATTGAACGGAGGCGATTTTCCACAAGCGACGTTGTATGCAGAGGGATGATGCAGGGATGGCCACTGCGCTTGCAATAATAAAGTGCGTGGCTGCACGGCTGTGGTGAGCAATACCCAGAAAGCAAAGAATGGAGGAACACCCACAGATGTCGCACCATACTGGCGCCCTGTTGATGGCGTCCGAATTCCAAACGACAGAATTGATGAATTGGTTCAAGCATGCCAGGCCCGTCCAAATCATGTACAGACAAGTGCCCGTGTTCCAGGCTGGATGGCATGTTAGAGGTAATACGATTATTCAGGACGACCAAGTTACCTTCAAGATGCCATGGGAGGGGGATCATACATAGCAAGAAGCCGATGAAGGCGCATGTGGAGAACAACCAGTTCGGTAGATCGGGGGCCATTTGCACGCTGTCCATCTCAACGCAGTTGTAAATAAAATTGGGACGCGGGGATCGACGCTTGCGGTTCGATGGCGGGTGAAGGGGTAAGGGACGGCTACGGGGCTGTAGCCTTTGAAGCGTCTAATAAAGAGGCTCCATACCTTGTAGTCGAATTTGGATGTCCCCTTGTCTCGGGTGTGACGAAAGCAGGTGTCATTCACCCGACCTGTAGTCCGCCCCATTCCCATATCGACATACAAACCGACGCCCAAATTGGGATGTTCCTTTATGACTCGAAATGGAAAAGCGTTATCTGAGCATATGGAACCGTGTCCCATGACCAGGAGCACCGATTCTCACAGCGATGGTAGAGCGGCTGGAAGCAGGAATGGTTTAGACGATATCCATTCCATGACCCGCCACGCAAACTGGACAGCACCAAGCGATGGAAAGTTCGCAGCCGGCGACAGGCGGAGGAAACTGCGAGGACTGCCAGCAGTACCTTGTCCCGAGAAGGAACCGTACCTTCGCAAAGGCTCCACCACCACCAAAGGTTCCAGGCAGCAAGTTTATGGCACCGTTAGAGTACAAGGCGTCACTATGCCATCGAATGTCGGAGTGCGAGAAGGCCGGAGGACAAAGTTACCCTCTTGGTCGCTGTGGGAGCCAGCGCATCTCGCGACTGCACGAGCCGATGTTGAAAGATATGGTCATTCAGATGATGGGGATTCGGGTTCAAGTAACACGTTACCAGCTGTATGTCTTATGGGGCCAGACGTGAGACATTGGAGGACAATGGAGAATCCCTTTGACAGGAGGAGACAATTAAGCCGTCGGTAGTTGCCATGCTAGGTACCATGAGACCGTTGCTAATCGACCAGACACTGAGTCAGTCGCAAGAGTCAAGTGAGCAAACAACCTCGACCTAATACCATTCAAAGTTACACCACTTCCTTGCCCGCAAGGCCATTTCATCGTATGCTACAAACCAAGCGACGCATCAGGCTAATCTACATGAAAGCTAAATTCGACAGGCTAGGGCTACAAAGAATAGAGGGACTGAAAGAGCGAAGCGGTTCAAACGTACGCAGACGCTTGAAGAAAAAAAAAGGGAAAGGGGGACAGAATGAAAGTAAGAGAAAGAATCATCGCGTTTCCCTGACCACTGTCACATGGATTGCATGGCGCTTCTCTGGCTCACTCCCTAGGTTTACCCAAAAAGTTAGCCGTACACGGTCTGACATGCGCAGCGACTTTCGCGCGGGGAAGGGGCACGCCGACGTCCAGCCAACTCTCTTCAAGTTTCTCGGGGTCGTATCCCACGCTATAGGAACGACGGGGAAGACGAGCGGGAATCGATGTCGGTGTTCGAGGCCACGCGCCAGGAGAAAAAACAAGCCAGCTGGGATCAAAATTGGATTCGAGGGAGTTGTGCGACGATGCGATGGCCGAAGCGCGAAATGGCGACTCGAGCGGAATCATGGCTGGGGCGATGGCAGAGATCACAACGTCCTCCGATACGTCCTCGACGGCAGAAGGGGGACGCGATGGGCGACACGATGGGCTAGGTGTCGACGGGAGGGACTTGTCCGTCGACTGGCCATATGGAGTGAGTATGCTGGCAGACTGAATAACCAGCGATAGATCGACCTCCGTGAGAGGAAGAGTTGGCACGGTGATGCTACTACTAGCAGACATGTCAGCAAAGGTAGGTACTGATCCATAACTCTGCGTACCTTGTCGATGATTGCTCCGAAGCGCCTCGTCCGACTATTACAGACGGATTCGACCTTCTCAACAGTTGCAGAAACGAGAGGATCAGCTCCCATCCTTCGTGCACAACCTCCATTCGACAGGCAAACAACCCAAAGAACACGACCGACTGTACCACAGTCATTGACCATTCGATCTGGAGCACGGTCCGAACGGTGTTGGTAATCGCGTCAGGGCCCCATACTAGAACCTCATTCAGATCCCTCGACATATTCCCTATGGGAGCCAACCCCGGAGATAGTACTCTCCATATCACAACGATGACTAAGACAGCAGAGAATACCGCTTCCAACAGCGCCATGCCGACGAGCCGGAGGTACAAGTTACGCGTAAGAGAGGAGATCGAACCTCTCTTTCCATAAAACTGGACGCCATGGACAAGGAAATGACGCCAAGCAATCCCTGCGATAGCATATAGGCGCAAAGTCTCAGCGTGGGCAGAGAGGACGGGACGTACCAGCGCAAACGATTGTCGCAGCTGTCAGCAAAAGCGGAGGGACCACGACAAGGAACACGGTTGCGATGGTAGGGTAAGTTGCAGGTCGGCAGCCGAAACCATAAAATAGATCAAATCGACGTGGTTGAACGACCAGGTCTACCAGGCATGACGTGTATTAGAGTGGTGATAGTTAAAAGACCCGGAGCAAACGTACGCAGAGCAATATACAGCAGAGGTAAACCAAAGCACATCACACAATCGAATGTAATACGTCGCCGTTTCGCTTGAGGCGTGGAAGTTTGACAAAAAGCAGCCAGGCGTTCAAGATGGATACAGATGGAGAAGCATGCCGCGGGCAGCGCAATACGCGAACCAGTAATCAAACTCGTCGCTTCGGAGAGTTCCCAAGTCAGCACAAAGGATGGCAATAAATGGTGTCAAGATAAACTTACAAATGTCACACCACACTGATGCTTTGATGTCAGCGTCCTCAGCCCAGACCAAGGCATCGACCGCGTATGTTAAATTCGTGACCGAGAGCCATACTCCAACGGCCAAAGCGGCGATGTTCCGAGCATGGAGATACCAGATCAGGGGCACAAGCGACAGTGCAGCAGAAATGAAAGACAGGACCGGAACTTCTGGATACATCGCGATAATACAACAAGGGCCCAGAAAGAAAGGACGGGGTATCGAAAAGTAGCAGCTTCCCTCGCACCCGGGGATTAAATCACCACCCCCAGTGAGTCTTGAGGTTTAACGTGGCGCCGGAATACAAAGGTAGCGCCACAACATTGATCGCGAGACGGCCCCCTTCGGTCTGACAAACCAAGTTCCTCAGAAAATACAAGAGCAAAGGTCATCGTTCCTCGAAAGCCTCGACAATGCTACAGTCCGAAGGACAGGAGTAAGTCCAAGAATGGAAGGCATGAAAGCAATCACCTGATATGGTAGGTACAAACTATCCCATGAATTCCCACGTTCTTCGGGCTAAAATTTAAAGGCCTGAAAGTCGGCGAAAAGGACACTGATACACCCTTGAATGAACATGACAACTGCCCTGCAAATATACAGTAAAAGGGTGAATACGAAGAGCGTGCATGTTGCGGATACTTTATCATGAAAGAGTGGCGTAGGGATTACAGTTGGGAAACTAGGACGATGATGCATGTGTGCGTGGTGTGTATATTTGTCCTGCAAGAAGATAGCCGACTATACAGCGGAGTGGGAGCGTCGCAAGGTCGCCGATACGTAAAACAAGACCAAGGCCTGGGATTTGGAGGTAACGAGAGTGCTGGGCGGAACACTTGGGTTGGAATGTGGACACCTCAGGTATGGTCTCGAGTTTTATTGAAGTGCGTGCACGACCCATCTTCGGCGAAGATCGAGGGGACCTGGAAACATTGCCCCAATATCGCGCAACGACCCATGTAGGAAGGATCGGAGACAATTGTTCCATCACCGCCGATACAAACGTGGAAATTTGAGCCATGATTCTGTAGAGAGCGGGCCTATCGGCACGAATCTCCATTCGTTCTAAAAGGGCCTCGACGTTTTGTTCGAGTTTCGTCAGCCTTCCCTCCATGAAAGCTTTTGCAACCTCTGCCTTCTTCTCCTGCCTACGCGCTGCTATTTCCATCATCTCGACCGCATCCTCCACGTGTTCGTACATTTCCGAGTTGGAGGATTTGGACTCTTTCCGCAAAGACCTGAGCTCGGCTTCCAGCTGTGCGACCCTGTCTATCAAAGCCTCCATTTTCTGAGTGTCCGATGGAGGGTAGTGAATGACGGTGTGCAGGTCCGTGATTCGTTCTCGTAGACGTTGGATGGCATGCTTCCACGGACGCATTCCAGTCGCTAGTACAAAAAGGGATAAACTGAACCAGGAGATAGTCGACGGGCCAGCAAATGAGGTCACGACCGTACGGAGGAGCGTCGCACCAAGGAAAGGAGACAGAACGGACAAGGTGAGATAAAATATCTCGAGTGTGTGCAGTTCGGACAAAGCGGCGCGATGATACTTGTCCGCAATGGAAGAATATTCTTTTGGTACAGTACGAAGTGCCCGGCGTGGCCTTGATGTCAGGTAAAGGCTCCAAGGGACTGTGATGACTTGATTTTCACAAAGGCTAAAACACGATATGATAACAAGGGACACCCACCTTCGATGATTTGGTGGAGGTAAAAGACGAGGAGAAGAATAAGGAGGATATTTTTGACGTGGTCACTCCCAGTCAGCCAGTTTGCGATGGGAGAAAGTAGGGCGAGCACCACCGAGAGGTCGAATTCATACCAGGCGCGCTCATTGAGGGTATCGGGCAAGTCTGCTTCGACTGGCATTTTTAGTTCTCCCGAAGACTGGGCCGCAGGTGGTCGGAGCGTCGATCCGGATGCAGCAGGAGTCTCTGACTCTTCGCCGGCAGAGTCAACCTCGGAAGCGTAGTGCTCTGAATGGGAAGAGAGGCCGTCTGCCGTGGGTTGCTCGACAGTATGGTCTTCACTGTCGCTGAAGTACTCGGTATCGCTTATAGAAGGCGATTTGAGGTTGCCACGGCGCCTCCGCCGTACGATTGAGCCGTTCATTCGTTGGCGTCGGTATAATCTCGTACAGAGGTGGTGGCCGCACAGAAAATCAGGGGGCGTCATAACGGAGCAGCATTTTCTAGTCGGAGTTTGAAGAGTAATGCATGTGTTTAATTCGAACGTTTGCGGTGCCAGTTTGCGACGTTGACAGTGTCTGTCTAGACTGGTATCTCTTTATGCGACATCGTTACAAACGTCTTTGAAACTTGGTGAGCGGCGTTGCTGGCGAACTTGCACTTTGTGGCTTCGGGTGCTTTAGTGGGTATGATGCCATCTCGCCTAGACCCAAATGGGAAATCTCGGAATGTTCCATCCTTTCTTCCGAGTCCCTGTAGTCTCGAACCAGACGTTCTAGGAAGTACCCGGAAAAGTACCGGGTATGTGCAGTTTTGATCGCCAGAAGCACCCGAGCTTCAGAAAGGCGCCAAAAACGGATGGTCCGAGGCTAGAGTCCCTGGCATTTGCAGGCGCACGATGTTACATCCCCTGGCTGCTCGTTCCGAACGTCATTCCTGGCGTCGATGCATTGATCTGGGGTGTTACTTCTCTTTCTTGCGGCCGATATATCTTCCTACCAATTATTCCCAAATTCGTTAACCATTCACAGCAGTCAAGATCATTATTGGCGCATCCTTAGTGCTTGTGTCTGAATCCGCATTCATCAGCTTTAGCTCGGATAGCCCAGATAATCCATGCCGGAAAACGTTGCCGCAGGTCTTTGAGGCTTCGATCCCCCAGGATTCTCATGGCCTTGCATGATCGTTTTCTGCGTCAGGCAATCCGAAATTCATCATCATGGTGAGTACATGTATCATTTTGCCCTTTTCGAGGCTATCATGATTCTCTATGTCCCCCCCCCTCATTCGGTGCTTTAGCTTGTATCTGTTGGTATGTATTTTTCATCCTTCCTTCGCCTGCAATGTTGACAAGTTAATAAGCATTCTCCCTGTCTTACCACCTCTCAGAATGTCGGACATGGAAATGCACCCTGATATCTCGCATTTTCCAACAACCTGAAGTCTTGTTGAATTGGGTTGTGACTAGGACCTTCCCCCTTGCGATGCATCAGCAGAGCAATCGTCGATTGAATTCTTCCCTCCGCGCAAAAACCATACATTCATACCAAACAGATCAATGACAATGGTTATCGCTGTCCGGGTTCGCCCGACCTCCGATGCCACAATTGGGTTCTGATTGGTCGATCGCCGATCCTCCCGAGTCTCGGACCATCCTCTTCTGGAGCTCGTATGCTTCCGGGAATTGTTCACCCACACCGCCCAGTGCTTCGCCAGGTCTGGTTTGAGACTAATACATGTCTGTGAGAGGACACGGCTAGAATGGGAGGTGTAAGTCCTACCCATTGTCAGTAAATAAGTGGTAAGGAGCGTACAGCTATGGCTTACCTCCAGTCGAGTGGTTACGACACTGGAGAAGAGGTAAAGGAGAGCGGTGCGCGTGATTCGACACCGCGCGATGTCCCAAAAGGAATGATAGTGATAATGACTGCAGCGTTAAACTACAGTAGGTATTTGCTAGGATGTCGGGCTGGTTCTCCAACAGTGCGCGGACTTACTTGGTCGAGATCACCGCACGCAGGGGCAGGCAAGAAGTCCTGACAACGCCAGTAACTGTTGGATCGCTGGTACTTGGCGATTGAAGGAATACTGAGCCTACTCCGCAGAATTATGCATGGTATCATACATGACTATCGAGCAAGTGTACTTGCTCCACGTACACATTTCAGGGGTCCGAGTCGCCATTGATGTTTTGCATCTCCACGTCTCCTTCTGCCGTACCGGGTGTCCTCAAATCTGCGAACCTGATTGAAGACATGGCCTGGACATGGCCGGGTTGGCCATCCCGCAAACCAAATCCACTATCGATTCCCTTATCCCATCCACTGCCACAGAGGGTCTTGCGCAAGTACAGCTCTCGCACGTTTGTAATGAACCGAGGGGAGAGGATGAAAATCAAGATGAACATGGGAACCGTTGCCGCACTTGCAGCCATCCCATCGCCAAAGTAGATACTGTTGAGCAAATGTCTGTCATGAAGTTTCGTGACCAGATAAGTTTGTGGTTAACGTTACGACGGGCACGG
>JBBPMW010001099.1:0-11744 GCA_038090535.1 Tylopilus alboater | reverse complement strand
GAAATGAAAATGAAAAAATACTATGATATTGCAGATACTAATCAGCAAACCACTTGTTTTGGTACAGATAGGTCCCCCACTGTACAGTCCTATACAGACATGTACAGAGTTGTACAGTTACTCAAAGATTTCATTGAACCTTGAGTCTTTCCAATGATAAATACTGCATAAATGATATATATTGAACCACTGTATCATGAAATAAAAGCCTGATATAAACTTTTTTTGCACTGTACAGAACTGTACAGGACTATGTAATGGGGGACCTATCTATAGAAACCCAAGTAGTTTGCTGTAGTACTATGATATTACAAAAGGTGACAGGAAAAAACTTAATACAAGCAACAAGTTGTGCTTTCTCATGAATACAAGCAAGCTGGGTGATAGAACAATGCTCCACCACACATGAGGGTCAGGGCATGTGAGGGTGATGGCAGTGGTGTGCAAGAAGGGCAGTGAGCAAGCAAGGTGGAAAGGGTGTGCAAGGATGCCAGATGTTAGAAATCTGATATTCATTGCTTCTGCTCTTTGTTTATATAACCAGATTTTAGGCCATCACATGACTTTCCCAGGTCATGTGATCATGACAATATTCATATTATGTCAGGCTTCTTTCTTATCTTTCTTATCTCCTTATTGGTGATGTCATAGATAAGCTATTCTTGCTATCTTGATAGCTGACTAATATTTACTGCAGATTACTCATATCTGCTTACTCATCATTCCATTCCCATACTGTATTTAGATATGAGACCATACAGTTACAAACAGTTCTGTATGTATATAAGTCTGACCTTCTATCAGACTCAATCTAAGTCACTCTCTTTGAGTTACTTCCATCCTATCAAGCATCAGCTAGCTCTAATCAAGCTATCTACTCTCTAAGCTTCTTTACAAGTCATCTGCATCTTGGTACATCTCTTTACCAAGACACTAAACACTTACATCCCAGTGCGTGCAATCTCGCAACACATATGTTCTAGTTTCTGGACGTGGATGTCATTCTCTTCCAGCTTGGCAATAAGGTCATTGAACTTCTTCCACTTCACACGATACACATTTCCCAAGAAGTTGGGAAATTTTGCCTTGCCATTTGCCTTGTATGCATCAAGGATGCATCATATCTGTTCAAGTTAGATATCCAGCAAATAAATTAGAATGACTGCTCAATGGATAAGAGAAAATGTTACTGCTGTTGCAGCCAAGCTTAATGTTCCATTGGGAATTCATGTTCCAAATTCCCTTCAACAAAGGTTCCTGATATGATTGTTGCGGCTAAACAAAAAAATATGGAGGAGTTCACATATTGCAGGATGGCTGAAGTTATCTGTATGGTCTTGGAGAGTTTTAGAACCAAGTGATTGAGGAGGAAATACTTACTTCATCATCTTTCTCACCATGTGTGAATGATGACTTCTTGATCCAATCCTCAGTGGCACATTTCATGTATTGGTGGTTCTCAGTTGCAGACAGTTGATTACCCTGGGACAGGAAGAGTTTGTAGCAAGCATGAACTATTGGGGCTGCTGTCTTCTTGATCTCACCATGTCATGACAAGAGGTCCTTGAAGAGCTAAGGAGGTGAGTGAAATGTACAGTGAATGTGATATCACATACCAGTTTGCACATGTCACACCTGTGCTTGGGATAATAACCTTTCTCTATGGTGCACCCCTCCTTTTTCCACTTGTTAATGGTCAAGTTAATTGCATCTGGGATGAAACCATTGAGAGATGCTCTCCTCTGCAGCCAAGGATCTTGTATAGTGGCATATGTTTGAGTTTCCACCTTGCAGTCGTCAAGAAAGTCCTTCCACTTCAGTGGGTAGAAAGCATGTTGGATAGGATCCATGCAATAATCAACTTTGGGAGTCCTGGAGTAATGCTTGCTATGAGGCTTCGAGACATCTGACTCATCCACACTGTCATCATCACCTGAGTTTGAATAATTATGTGCAACTTGCTCCAGTCTAGCAGGTGGTGGTGGCCGACATGGTTGGTTTCTTGCATAGTGTGCTTGGAGTACATCCATATCCTGATATCAGACTTGAAATCTTTGTAGTTAATCTCAGTAAACAGAATTTCTCACCTCATCTGCCCCAATGTCTGCTCTGATGTCATCTTGACATGGATCATTCCTTGCATAGCGCATATTGAGCACATTGATATCCTAGAGAACTTGAGGATTGTGTAGTTCATCTTGATAAATACCATCTCTCACCTTGTCTGTTCCAGTGTCGGTGTAGCATGCTTTGGGTGCATCAACATCCTGGTATGGGACTTGAAATCTGCATAGTTCATCCCAATGTACACCATTTCTTACCTTATTTGATCCAACATCATCTTGACAGGACCTATCCTGCACAAGAATAAGCAGAAAAACCAAAGAAATATAAATTTGCACTCATGACTGCCATTCCAAACTCATCTTCCTTCACCTTGTTGTCATTGACATTAATTTCCTCCAAGGCCAGTGCGTTCTCTGCACAATCTTCTTCTGATCTTGAAGATGACATTTGATTCCAAGCCATCACTCCATCATTGTTCTCTTCATTACCAGGGGCACTATCTTTATGTGAGTCAGCTCCAAACAAGTCTTCATTACAAGCTCTGTTTGGATAACTTCCAGATCCCATGGCATGCTGTTTCCATGCCTTTGCAAATATTGTTATGGTTGAGTAACAACGAACTATCTTTAACAGACTTATCATTTTTCTTTTGATTAGATCTTATCTTTCTTATCTTATCTTCGCACTGGATCTATGATCCGTCATATGCCTAAACATGGGTTCACTTCCATTCCACCTCATGCATGGCCCTTTCACTTATTTCACACTTCCATTCTGCCACCACCTTGCAGTTGCCTTATGCTTTTCATTAGCTGCCACATCCTCATGTTAGGCTATGTTCGCTTCTCTTCCATTTCATGGCTATGTTCCCACACCATGCTTTGTACATGCTTCCTACATTCATAGTCCGCATTGTCTTCTTTATTTAGTAGTTATCAGCTAGATCCAATATAAACATACATATACATCCATGTAGTATATAAAGTCATGAATGCATGGCCAAGACTCCCCAGTCTTGTCCTCTTGTAGTCTTTCCTGCTTACTGAAGCCTAGTAAATCTCAAGACTTTCTCTCTTCTCTCTTCATCATCTATGCTTGTGACCTAGTCACCCTCAAGATGTTCTAGGCACTCGCTATCGACTAGTGAGCAAGGCTGTTTCAAATATCTTCAGACCATTTCTGAGGATCACCCTGCCTGGGTCAGGGAGCAGTTGTTTATTTGGCTGTTAACTTGTAGTATTCAGTAGTAACTTGTCCTCATAAGGAAAAGAATGCAACTCACAAGTTTGAATCCAAATCTATTGGCCAACTTAGAAGTCGTGGGGAGGAGCACCTCGACATGTCACATGTGTTGATGGTTGACATCTGTGGAGACAGGCACCTTGTGATGTTGCAGGTGATAGTGAGTAGGCTTCTGTCTGAACCATGTCAACAGACTTGAGGCTTCTTCAAAGTGGGGGGTCTCCTTACCCTTTTTGTACTCTGAACTTCTGGTGCCATTAGATTGAGGTCCTTGTTGGCAAGGTGGTCTTCCTTTGTCTTCTTTTGTCTGGCAAGAAGAGCATCCATGGTTTTCTTGAGCTGGTCAACAGTGCCTCCCATGCTTTTGCCAACTCAATTGCTTCAATGAATAGATTCATCTGCTTTTGATCAAGGCTTTTTGGGAAGCAAGTCCCAGACATCTTCCTCCAGGCTGGAGGCAAGTCATTTGTGCAACTTCCTAGCCATGAGAGAAGAGGATGAAAGCCTAAAGCAGATGGCATGAACATGTACAAGGGTTAAGTACCTAAACAGGCACGCACTGTGCTATGTATGTCAACCACTTGTACATTGTAGTGTTCGGGTAATATTAGTATTACAACAGTGAATGTACATACTTAAGTATGTATGACATTGTATATATGCACATGAACAATTGAATTCTACATCTATTTAAGTTTGCAAGCCCAAATAGTTTCACTGCTGCCTGTAATATTATTTCGCTGTCTCTTCGATAATCCCTTCATTGGGGGCAATGGTGATGGTGGAGACCACTTCCACCCCAAAACTGATGTATCCAGAATGAAGACATCTGCAACAGCAACATTAGGATTAGTGCCACTGGTAGAGGGATGTGGACTGCTGGCAGATAGATCTTGTGGGAGATCAATGATGGATGGTTTGGGGAGGGAGGTTGAGGGAGAATCGTCAGGGAATGGATCTACAGGAGGCAGTTTGTTAACAGAAGTCAAGGTAGAATCCTTAGGAAGGGAATCTACAGAAGGTAGTTTTTCTGCATATTCATGAAGTAGATCAATGACGGTTTTGTGGGTGAGGGGTGTTGCTTTGCTATTGGTATTTCTACAAGTATCTTCAGCCTGAATAAGCCTTTTCCATTCCTTGGCAAGGGGTTTCAAAGGTGTGAAGTATAAAGTGAATTGATTATTGATTATCGTGTCACCAATGGGGTCTTGGACAAAAAAGACCTTTGATGTCATGCAATTGGTGAGCCCACCATCCATCAGTCCTGCCTCCCCCTGAGCATGCAGAATGTGTTGATTGTTGTCTGGCAGGGTAAGAGAAGCACCATTAGGGCTGGTATGGAGAGCACAGATCCATATAAACACATAGAAAAAGGACTCAAGGTTGTCTGCAGGCTCATGTATTATTTTATCTTTGGGAGTCTTCATGATGATGACCTTGTGCATAATAGATAACAACATGAATGGTAGTGTACCCTGTCAGTTGGTCAGTGTACACAGATGAAGAAATTTTCTTTTTCATACATACTGTTCCTCTCGGTTGATGAGTTGTCTGGCCTAAGTGCACTGCATAGTTGAAATCAATAATCATTAATGGCTGAATAACACTAGTCCCCCTGAACAGCAAATTATTGGGGCTAATGTCTCTATAAAATCTCTTTCTCTGTGATGAGCTTTAAATGAACTGACCAGTGGTTAGTATGGAGAGAGGAGAGTAGGTCAACACAAGTCATAACTTACCCTTCATCCTGTTTATCAATCTGCAAACCAACTCCTTTCTCAATTGGAATATTGAAAGTGTGTAACCCACTGGTTTCATCAACAGATGCCAGTGAATGTGCGGCATGATCCTTAGATTTGATAAATGTTCCCACTCTGCCAGCCTGTTATGTGAAGTACAATTGTCATGCCCCTCATACTGGACAGTTCAACTGGCAATAAGTTCTGGTATGCCATCCAGACCAGCAATGTGCTCAAGGATAGAGCTCTCATGGTCAACCCACACAGCATCAACCCAGCTATCCTTCACCATGTAGTCACCATCCACTGTAATTTTGAGTTGATCAGGAGCATGAATGCAGAGACAGTAAGTGCTGCATCCAATAAATCCATTCAATGTCCACAAGATGCAGATAATGTTGTAGGTGATGATTCCAACTATAATGGTGCCTATAAATTGAAAGCAATGGGAAGGGTGAATGGAGGGATAGAAGTGCAGGTTCAGTGTTGGATCAAACCCAAGGAGGCAGCTATTAGTGTAAGCAAGGGCATGGATGACCCGGAAGAACCCTGCAATGTTGTGATGGAAATTGATCAGAGCAGATATTTGACTGCCTGAATGGTTGAACTGGTGGACATGAAGGTTGAAACAGTAGATGGAGATGGCAATGATGAACCAGCACCATGGTTGAGAGGATAATAGTATGTACAACTTCGTCTGAAGGCTGATAGCAAGCATGATATTGTCATGATCCAAAGCTGATTGTTATTTTGCAAATGGCATAGGGAGATTTCCAGGTGACAGTGCTGTTGCTAGAGCCATTTTGGCATGGAGCTTTTTCAAGGAGAACAAGGTCAGGTTTTCTGTTCCATTGGCATTTCCTGGGGTTGGATTGTAATGGCTTTTGTGAGAAAGTTCCATACCATGAGCACCCACACCAATTCTGTTGTTTGGAGTCATCAATTAATATACAGAGCACATTCATGAACATCACAAAAACATGCTAAGATGTCAGTGTGGGTGCTTTTCACAGCTTTTGATTGCCCTCAAAGTAGTCCTTATCTCTTGACAAATCCCCATCATAAACACCTCCTTTATGCAGAGGACCACAGTCATCTATTGACATCAGGTACAAGTCTTCAACATTAGTAGTGATCTGCTTGGATGAGCAACTATGGTGAGCTTTTCCCCAGATTTCATGGGTCTCACCTTAGGTTGGTTGCCTCAGATGGGTGCAGCAACCTGCACATCAGTGACAACTGACAGCAGCCTTGGGTGTGTAAAAGCCAGTTCTAGGGACCATTTGATCTTCTCTACAACATCTTGTGTGCCAAAAACTGCAATATTCCATCTCTTGTTCTTCACATCATAAATTCTTTCCCTGGCTGCCCCTTCTCTCACTTTATTCTTCCCTTTTGCAATGCCCTTCTCTTTTGCCTGGCAAGGCTGCAAACTTTGCCAAGGTGAATTGGCAGGTTTGTGTTTCTTTGACTTCTTTTCTGAGTGCATAAGCTTTTGGTATCAGTCACTGATCTCACTTATCAAGGGAAGGGTTTCGAGAGAGAGGAAAAGGTGGGAGATGAGGCTGGGCCCTTCAAAGGATAACTGCCCTTTATCAATCACTTGGCCCTGCAACTCTTGCTTGATCAGCATGTTCATTGAGAGGACCATATGACCATTTGGGGGGGAAGTGCTTGAGCTAAGCTTCTGCAAAAAACTTGGTGTTGTCTCAGGGTGAATGTGGGCCATGTGATGATTCTGTGGCAACTTTGAACTGTAGTTAATTGTGTCTATATCATATTGGAACTCAGATGTCAATAAAATACTGTATGGACAAGGTATGATATATCATAGGATCTATTCGGAACTAGGCTTCAAATGGAACTGAAACACTTTTGTGTTGTCATGATGAACCTGCATACATACTACATGTTAACTGTGCATTGCCCCAATCTCCCTCCAAAAGCACAGCGACAAAGGTAATTACATGAGAGCATAGGTGTGAAATCTAGTTGTTACTAGAAGATAAAGCATGGAACATTTCTTTGTTCCAATACTTGTTGAGCCAAAAATCTTCCAACAATGCATGATCCTTGGCAAAGAGCTGCCTACTTGCCAATTTGCTGAATCATGGGACCAAGTTTGTGGAGGACTGAAGTTGACTGAGCTGAATCACATTGCTGAAAAAATCTCCATTGGCCCTCTTTGCTTGCCATAAAAGATGTAGTGATATGATGTGATCATGTTTCTGGCCTGCTTGAGAAACAATGTCAAATTGATGTACGCATGTGAGGAACTGCTTGCTCCACCAGGATCATTGACCAGGAGGTGGTATGGGACGAAAAATGACTTGAAGTTCTCCAACACAGTGGCCTGGTTGAGAACTGATGAGAAAATGTGAAGAGTCACTCACTGTACTTACCTGAGAGTCCAGATCATAGCCAGGATTTTTCAGTGTTGATATTGAAGATCACCATGTCAAACCAACCATGCTTTCAAGATATAGATGGCAGGAATGCAACAACTGTTTGTGCAGGTTCCAAGTCACTAGCAGGATGGAATGGCTTTTGCTAAAGATGTAACAAGTGCCATACAGCAAGATGCATGAAGGGAAGAGAACAATTGTTTGCAGATGAGTGGGGTCCAGTTGTTGTGTGTGGTGACTTCAACATCTCCTGTGCTAAATAGTCGCCCAGTACACTGTGGAGATCAGGTATTTGGAATTGTACAGCAATATCTTGTTGAATCTTCGGATCTCTGGCGAGGTGTATTGCAGCATTGCTGTTGATGAAGATTTATAGAGAAAATGGAATGGATGTAAGAGATGAAATAGATACTGCTTTTGTGAAGTAATTTGCTGGAGAACACTTGGGTTGCCTGAGTTTTGCAATCAACTGAAAGAGATGAGTGTCACCATCAACATTATCATCAGCCTTGGTGGAGTCTGATGTGTCAACCTGGGCACATTCACCATCGTCATCTTCTGTGGCCATGGTAATCTGGCCATCTAGGAGGGAGGTTGCAAGCTCAAATTTTGAACATTTCTCAAGGTGATATAGATACTGGCAGATTTGGGGATCAACATTGTCATTATTACTCCTTCATGCCAGATTCTTGATCATCAATATGTGAGCATGTTCTGTCACATCGGCTGTCCATTGTGAGGGTGCACTAGAGTTGTGGATTGAGGGGACTACACTTTGGAGGAGTTTGAGTTTCAGAATGTACCAATTTGTGAGGACCTTTTTCTTTCCCTTTTAACCCCCAGCCTTGATTACCTCCAATTTGTGGTTATGAAAAGTCTGTAGGAACAACAAGAGTACTTCACAGTCTTTGTTGTCAAGCTTGGAAGCTTGTACAAGGCATGAGAAGTCCAAAAGGGATTGAATTGCAAGTGCGACACCTGGAGGGGCTGCACCAGCAATTACTGGAATGAGATAGTGCTGTATGTTCCTATGTACCTTCCCAGTAACCTTTTTCAAATGAGAAATCCCTTTGCCAAAATGGCGAAAGCCTGTAACTGGCTGAAGGACAAAGAAGTGAAAGTCCAACTCTGATGCACCAATGATATTGATTGCTCATCATACTTCATGGTCCCAAAATCACTTGTGCCATTTGTGAAGAGCCTCTGGGGTTAGAAAATTTGAGGGTTCTGCCATTCTCCAGTTGTGAAAGAAGGGGTATTCAATACTGCTTAGTTAATATTCCTGGGTGGCCTTGAAGTATTCCTTGACATCATCAGGATTGACATCAATGTTCTCAAGTTGATTCAATGTGAAACTTTTTGTGTGTGGAAGGTGTTGATAAGGGTCACTAAACTGTTTGTACATTGCTGTGGTGATGGCAGACATCTTTCCACCTACAGCCACAAGCATGCAAGCCTCAGGTATATCAGCAATGTACATATATATAAAGTAAGGGGCATGAAACAAAATTGTAAGTTGCCAAGTGGGTCATTCATCATGATATCTTTGCGAGCTGCCTGCTTTAGTGGAGTCAATATGATGTCAAGGCATTGATGAATAAGTCAATCAGTGAGAACACTCTGAAGGCATTTAGACTTATGAATGAACTTTGGAATCAGAAGGAGTGCAGTGAAAAGGAAAGAATCAGAGGATAGCTTGAGATGAGTTGACATATAAATGTTTGCAAGTCCAATGAGCAGTGGATATATGCATTGGTCCCCAACCAACGCAAATATGTTTGTCTTGTTAGAAGAAAGTATAACACCAAGTAGCATGGCACCATGAGATAGCTGATCCTATCAAACCACTTAGTGAGCTCTGTAATTGAAGGAGCAGAAGAGGCATACCTGCATATCCCATGCAATATTCCCTATCATCCACTTACTATAAACACAAATGAGGCACTCAGCCATTCTGTATACATGCTGGGGAACAAAATCCATCTTGTCATGGAATAACAGGTGGTTGAAAAGTGCTTGAAGACATTTGACAGTGTCATGGTAAAGCAACCTTACAGGTGACTTTGTTGGGTGCACAGTCTCAATGACACAACATTTCCATGGAGGTCTGGTTGGAAGCAGCTCTGTGAGGTTATGCAACTGCTGTGCCCCTTAGAATGAGATTGGAAGAGATTTTATCTGAAGATTTTGACAGTTTAGTATTGACAATTGTGAGCAAATCACAGGATCGTGAAACTTATCAATTCTAAAGAGAGCAAACTATCGATGGCAGCCATGCTCAGGCCAGAGCATGTCAACCAGAGTTCAAGTTCTCGGTCTGCGTGAGACGTGAACAGATAGTAGAGATTTGTACATCGCTCTTCTGAATACTGATCCTTATTGAAATATTGAATGAATGACTCTTCTGCTTGCATGAATACTGTCACAGCACCAAGGAATGACTCTATGCATTCCTGGATAGGGTCTACATCCATTTGGTCTTCAGAAAGGTTGTTCCTTGGGCTCAACGAACTCCAGTCCCCAAAAGTAGCTGGTGGATTATCCAGAAGATTTCACTTGGCAGTATCAGCATCTTGCTCAATGAGTTCACTGATGTGTATGAGCTGGTCTACCCAGCCATTGCAACGAGAAGTGGTTTGGTTCATGTGTCACAGGATGGCATTATCTGATGATAGGATCCTGCTATAGTTAGGACAGCATAGCATAATGATTCAAGAATGTGAAATGCAGAGATGAGAGTGACTTGAAGTCACACATAAGTCACGACTTACCAGTTTCTTCTCTCCAAGGCCGCAAGGTGCAAGATACCAGACGATTCTCTGATTTCTAGTTCTCTCCCTTGGAGCGTAGTGCTACTTCTTACCAGTTACTCAACAGACATTGTGATAGGCATTGTGTTGAACCAAATGCCTATCACAATGTCTGCCAATTCTCAGACCCAACCCCTGAATGATCAACCCTCTCAATCGGACCTCAACCTCACCTTGGCAGTAAGTGATATAGATTACTATATGGTTAGGCAATTGACTTTGAAGAGCAGTCTGCAGAAACCAGTAATTATATGGTTGAACTCAATGCTCCTTATCTTCACCTAGAGGTCACATGTGCCCAATATGCCATTTTACAAGCAAAGGTGTATCTGGCCACATGCAAGCTGTCTGAGCAAATATCATGCACTCATCTCAACCATCTCAAAGTCCATCACATTCAGAAAGAGTTGGAGGATGCAGACAACAATGTTGGACAATGGTCTTATCTAATTTGTCAATCTGGGTGGCCTCTTCATTCTCCTACTGTATGAGGGTGATGCAAATGTGGCCTTTGCAACTGTCATAGGTAATTCCAACAATTTGTGGACAAATGATAACTTACATCATTTAGATGGGCATGATGAAGAATTTCATGTTGACCTTTGGTAGCCATGATAGCTGTGAATATGGCCACCTTTCTCCAGTTACAATGACTCCAAAAACCCTTTCCATACTAACCCTGATTGTGTACCACCAAACACTGGGAATCTCGCTTAGCTTTGGTGGAGTCGTAAATAGTACCTACTCTTGGCTACAAAACACTCTCTAGGTCATATGATTTGGATCACAGGTCATGGAGATATGGTCATTCTAAAACAGCAATACCATGGAAAGAGTTTTTTCACTTTTCACTTGAGAAGGGTATTTGAATATTTCTAGTACTTGGTATAGCCTCCCTTTGCTCTAAGCACTGCCTGAGCCCTTCTAGGCATGCTCTCAATCAATTTCTGACACTCCTCAACTGGTATCCTCTCCCACTCCATCTGAACCCTTTCCTATAATTTATGAATTCCATTAGGAGGGTTTTCATGCTCTGCAAGCCTCCTTTTGAGCCATCCCCAAAGATGTTCAATAGCCACTCCTTGACCTTCTTGCAGGTGTGCTTTGGATCATTATCTTGCTGAAAAATGATGTCAGGAGGATTGAGACCATAATACTCCAGTGTTTGCTAGAGCTCATCCTTCAAAATCTGAAGGTAGAGGTCCCCATCCATCCTACCATCAATCTTGGTAGCAAAACCAACCCCCTCCAAAGTCATACAGCCCCACATCATCAAAGAACCTCCTCCAAACTTGAGGGTTCCTTCTACCAGCCTATCACTAAGCCCCTCACCTGCCTTTTTCCATGCCCATTTACGCCCATCTGACCCTAGGTGATTGATTTTGGTCTCATCAGACCATATCATCTTCTTCCAGTCTTCCATAGTCCAATCCTTATGGGCATAAGCAAAATCCAAGCAAGCCTTGTGATATTTGGCAAAG
>JBBPMW010001098.1:0-11744 GCA_038090535.1 Tylopilus alboater | reverse complement strand
TCAGGGTTGAATGGAATGCTGCGCGTGAAGCCAGCATCGGGGTATTGCATTCTATTATCAGCGGTGATCAGAATGACATCGCATCTGCCCTGAACGTAGCCCACACTCGCCTCGACCTCGCTCACACATCAGCAAACTGCTATTTCTGGTTCAGTTGCACCAGGATTTTTCAGGATTTTTCAGGATTTTTCAGATGCCACAGAGCCACAGACCTGTACAGACCTATATTGCCAGTATACAAAACACCATATTATCAAAATTTGTTAAGTCTTGTTAACTACACTTATGGTACTACACTTTTGGATGCATTTTTGCTTCTCTTTTGCTCCACTTTCGACTACACTCTTTACTACATTTACATGGCATTGTTATGGATTAGATAATCATGGACATATCTACACAACGACTAACAAACTTGAGATCATATACACTAGGGCCGGTGCGGGGACCTTGCTGACGGCCGTAGTGCATTTTCAGTGCTACACCAACACGTCAGGCGACACCTTGAACCGCTTCATCACCTCCTTCCCATACCTGTCATAGTGCAGGTGTCACACGCCAGTCTTGCCCCGCACGCGTTCAAACCCACAACCCACCTGTATTTCGCGTCGTCCCCCCAGCACGTCAAAGTGCTCACACACCGCATCAATATACTCTCGGCATCGTCCGTCCAGCTCAAATTTGAGCTCCCTCGGCGCCTTGAGGTTCACCCCGGGTGTTTCCGTTCGTGCCGGCCCAAGATCGATCCTGTTCGCAGCAAGCAACTTGAACACCAACATAAACTCGTTCAGTCGAAACGTGGGCGTACCCTTGTCCTTCCCAGCCAGCGTCGCATCACGCACTCGATCTGACTATCTCGACGTCAGCTCGGCACACCCCGACAAAACGACACTCACGCACACCCCAAGCTCAGTAGCGCTCAGCTCCCTGCCCTCGAAGAACCTGTTCTTGCGCACAAACACGACGTGATCGTGCGTCTGCAGATCAAACTTGGCCGTCGTGTCCATGGGCTTGATAGGGTACCGACACGCGTGGAACCGAGGACCAACGTCGCGACCGCACTGACAGTAATTTGTATGCACAACAGCACCCCACGGATCTATTCAGGCTCGAGTTCTTTCCTGTCATCCAAAAAATGCCCCGTCGATTATACACACACACGGACGCATACGGACGCAAAACGACTACGTACGACTCTGTTAACGTCCGAAATGGGAGTATAGCCTTGTGGAGACTGGCCGCCCGTGTCGCAGGATCCTGCCTGTGCGGATCGTCGAAGTGGACGTAAAGTAGCTCACGAAGACGGCGACCGAGTCGCGGTAGGCCATGTACGCGACCTCGTTCCACCAGTCCACGAGCCAGTTCTTGACGGCGGGTCAGCCGCGCGGGATCCAAGGCGGCGTTGGAGCTCCACTGTGAGCGGGGAGGCGAGGAAGGCGTGTGCGCTTGCTTGGGTGGTGGCATATTCGGCGTCGGAGAGGTGGGGTTTAACGGATTCGAGACATTTGGAGACGGTCGAGGCGAGCGGGGGTACGGGGAGGTGGGGAAGGGAGGCCTGGAAGCGGAGTATGGGGCCTGCGGAGAGATCCTCGACGTAGCCCTCTGGGAGTGGGTGAGACCTGTGCGGGGCAGAGGACTGGATGGAGCGGTTCTTGGCCATCTTTTGGTATGTAGGTGTAGGGCGTCAGCGAAGTCAAGTTTTTTTTACAACTGCTCAATGGGTCGTACCTGGGTACGCGACGGCCGAGAGAGATCTGAACATGCCACAGTCTGGTATCAGTCTGATCAAACCTTTTTCAAGCACCAGTTCCTCCCGGACCCATGTGATATGAGCACGACGCGATTGGGCCCGTTTACCTGCCGTCTCCGTCTGGGTGGTCGCACGACATGTGCAGCGCGCTCGTGCTGTTCGTCGTCTCGGTGTTTGGGTCTTGTATGACCTTCAAGTTGGGCTTGGCCAGTGTGCTTGCGCGCAAATAGGGGGGAGGCGAGACAGCGTTGTGAGCGGGTGCGGCATGCGCGAGCGCACCGGGACGGGTGAGGGCGCTACATGGACATCGGCACGAGTGGGGACGACTCGGAATGAGTGGGGTGGCGCATGCGCACGAACGGGTGTAGGCGACTCGGAAAGGGTGAGGGCGGGAGAGTGCATTGCCCTGGGTTTGCTACCACCGGCGGTGAGCGAGGTTGACGTTGAATGTTGAACGTGGACAGCATCGGGCACTGCTCACGCCCGACAAGACTGTACTGTGATAACGTGACTCTTGCACAGAAATTCTCTCGAAGTCCTTTCACATTAGACAATCTAAAGCTACACATACTTGAGGCAATCTCGATTAGAAACAACCATATGCACAGACTGCTAGAACAGATAAGACATGTATATACTGCAGCAGATTATCACGCGAGTTTGTTGACGTTGGATTACATGGCTATTGACGTGTAATTGATTAGATGGTGCGAGGGAGTAGCCCGAACAATTACTCACCAAGGGGAAGATTTCTGCGCCTTATGTTATTGCGAATGCGCCCAACGTTCATATCGGCATCTTCCAACCGTTTTTCTGCTATCTCTGCGCGACAACGGTACAATTTGATGAACGCGGTGGATTCCTCAAGAAGGCAGTCGGTGAGATGTTTCCGCGCCTGTCGTACTTTCCTCTTCGCCCGGGCAGCCTCTAAGGCGAGCATTGCTTCCTCACATTCAGTTTCAGTGTCGGGACTAGAGTCAGAATCGTAGCTGAGGGACTGAGTGTCATTGTATACAGTAAATATTAGATGAGCAATACGTTAACGGGCATACAATGATCTTCTTACCTCCTCAGCTCCAAAGTCATCAGGTACGCTCGGCATATGTGAACTTTGACGGCCCCGTCCAGCGGTGGTGCTACCAGACAGATTCTCTTGCGAATGACGAGAGGAAGAAGATTGAAAGTCGCGCAACGAGGAAGAATGAGATCCAGAACGGTTACGATTTTGAACGACTTGTTTAGGCTTGGGACTAGATCTCGCTACGGAGACGGGCATGAATATTAGGTGGGGTGAGTCACGATAACCCAGAAAACAAACATGCGGCGGTATACTTTCAAAATCCGAAGTCAAACTTGTTCGAGCAAGTTTCCCCGGCAATTACCGAATACCCCTTCCATGCCTTCATGTCCAAATTGCGGAAAGCACTACAAAAATACCTCTAGCGTCACCCGACACCTTAGCCAGCCGAGGACGTCTTGCTTGGGTATGATTCATGACCTCGTCCAAATTATGACTCCATCAGATGAATCCTCGGATCCCGATGAACCAAGAGGGCACGGTTCTGATTCGAACTTCTACGCAGAACCTGACAGCGATTTCGACATGGACGTGGACTCCGTTCATCAAGTGGGAAATCCGGACCAAAGCGGTGGGGGGTCTGTAAGGGAAGAGGTGGTTGACGAATATGTTGGGGCCGCGATGGAACATGGCGAAGGAATGACATTCATGGACCTATTCGACAGTGATCAATTTGCAAAAGAGAGGGAATCCAACCTTTTTTACCCTTTCTCGGCGAGAGAGGACTGGCAAATTGGACATTACCTACTCGCGTCGGGTCTCAGTATGGCATCTATTGACAAGTTTCTATCCCTGGACTGGGTACGATGACCGTTTGCTAGAAAATCTATTTTGCTCTGAACCTTCATTAGATCAAGACATTACCATTATCCTTTCGGACAGCCAAAGAGCTTCGTGGTCGCGCGGAACTCCTCCCCCAAGGTCCACGATGGAAGTGTCAGGAAATTCCAACGTCGCACCCAACAAAATCCCCCGTTCAGCTATACTGGCGCGATCCTATCGAGCTTCTTGAAGCACTCTTTAGCAACCCCCTGTTTCGTGGAAAGATAGATCTGGTTCCTCGGAAAGTATACCAGACAGCGGCCCGTCTAGTGCGAGTATACAGTGAGTGGATGACAGGAGATGCTGCTTGGGACATACAGGTACGTTGGATACTTTCAGCCAACACGTTCATTCCTCTAAACGACAACGTAGTCACGCATCCCTGATGGTGCGACGATCCTTGGTACGATTTTGTCCTCGGACAAGACCAATATTTCGGCATTGACAGGTGATCGCGTCGCCCATCCACTATTGATCAGCCTCGCCAATATCCACTCCTCCGCCCGACTTAAACACTCTTCGAATGCGTTTCTACTTGCTGCACTGCTTCCCGTCCCGAAATTCATAAACGCCAAGCGACGCATGCGTGGCGTATTGGAAGATCGTCTCATCCATCAATGTCTGGATATTGTCCTCGCTCCGCTCAAAGCTGCCGCAGCTTTTGGTGTGATGATGTCGGATCCCGTCGGTATCCGTCGATATTGCTTCACGCCACTCGCAAGTTACATAGTCGATACACCGGAAGCACGGATGCTTGCGATCGTTCGTGACAAGACTTCGCCATTCACAATGGCTATGTATACTCAGTTTGGGGACAATTTTCGACACCCTCCCCGCACTGCTAAACGAACACTTAGACAGCTTGCCCGTATCACTGCCGATCCCAATAACGTTGAGGAGTTCTTCAAATACTGTGAAAAGTATCGCCTCAATGGAGTTTATAAGCCGTTCTGGAGCGACTTCCCTCTTGCAGAACCCTCGATTTTCCTAGGTCCCGAATCCCTCCATCATTTTCACAAGGAATTCGGGGATCACGATGTCCGTTGGTGCATCTACATCCTGGGACCCGAAGAAATCGACTTTCGCTTCTCTATTCTCCAGCCAGTCACAGGTTACCGTCACTTCCACGAAGGAATATCGCGCGCTAAGCAGGTCACTGGGAAGGAGCATCGGCATATGGAACGTTACATTGTTGGTGTTATATCCGGCGCTGCACCTCATGGCATGGTTATTGCCATTCGAGCTCTCATGGACTTTCGTTATATGGCCTTGTGCCCGGTGATCAGCGAGAACGGCTGTACTCGAATCAAGGCTGCGCTAGCAGAGTTCCACACTCACAAAGATGCCATCTTGGCTGCAGGTGCTCGTAGAGGCAAGAAGAAGGAGATCAACAATTGGTACATCCCCAAGCTCGAGCTAATGCAGAGCGTGGTGCCGAGCATTCGCGCCAACGGTCCAATCTTCCAGTGGTCCGCAGATCCTACTGAACACGCGCACATTACTGAAATCAAGTCGCCGTCGCGAAACACGAACAACAATAACTACAGCCCGCAAATATGCCGGGCTCTCGATCGTACCGAGAAATGTCGGCGTTTCCAGCTCGCTACTGCGATACGGTCCTCCGAACGGAACAACAAGGTCTGCGATGAAGAAGACATACCACAGTCAGACGCTAGTGACGATGACGACGAGATCCCACTCACTGATCGTCCGCAGCGGACTGTCAGCAATCTGTTTCTCAAAGCCGAACAATCATTAGCAAACATTAACCCCCGCACACCACGCCCCCTTCGCGCGTTTAACTCCGGTTCTGTGGCTTTCAGTGTTGGTTACAATCCCTCAATGACGCGTGCACTCGTTGACGACGTCGCCGATAAGTTCCATCTCCCGGACCTTCGACAAGCCCTTGCTGACTATTTCGAGCGCGAGAGACGGGGTACCCAAGCGATCCATCCCATTGGAGGGCCTCGACGTGCACATGTTGGTGCCCCCCTTCTTTTCAATCATGTTCAAGTGTGGTACAAGGTCCGCTTACAGCGGGCATCGTTCCACGACCCAAATATTCTATTGCCGCCACAAACACTGAATGCAATGCCCCCCGATCAGCATTGGCCTCATGGTCGACGTGACGCTGTCTTGGTCTGCACCGATGCAGATCAACAATGGCCCCAAAGTGGGCTTGAAGGTACGTCCATGTTTGCACGTCAACGTCGGCACTTATCTTCCTGTTTTGAGGCCACAAAGTTGCTGAGCTCCAGCTCGTGCTGCGTCCTCTTCCTTGCGGGAACCTTTGGAACGACCGCTTTCTGGCCTATGTCCAGCGATTCGACCTCGTCCCACAGCCGAACGGCAGCTGTATTGATAAAGAAACACACCTTCATGTGATCAGACGTGCAGTACGGTCTAACGGTCAGGCATTGGGAGAGATTGTTCCTCTAAGTCAGATCAGGGAGCTCGTCAACATCATTCCTTGCTTTGGGGCTAAGGCTCGGTCCCACTTTACGAAAGCAAACAGCACACACCATTCCCCCACGTTCTTTCTAAACAAATACTTCACGAAAGATCAGTATTACGCCTTATCTCAATTTGTGTAGTAGCAGTTGGCAGTTGCTATTTCCAGCACAAAGAAATTTGATGTGCGCGACGAACCGCTGTCCAACCAACATCAACGTTTCAACAGCGCCATGGATGCTCAACATCGCTCTTGGCTGGGCAGTTTAGGCGCTACGTTTATCAAAATGAGCTCGCCGCTCACCCTCGATAAGCCAGCCAACGTGAACTACCTAAACATCCTACTCAAAAGAGAACTTCACAACTGCGTCATCGATGAAAGCAACGCCTCCGAAAACAACACATACCCCCTTTTCAATATCTTTCCGAAGGTGCAAATTTCATTGTCAGCCATCAAAAACCTTCAGATCACCAGTCGCGATGGACCTGTACCTTTGTACAAGAAGGGTCGGTGGAACATCTCTTATTTTTGGGATCCAGACGAAGAAGTCGAAGAGGCCCCGCCACTCGTCCGTTCATCTGAATCCGACAATCTGGAAGGCGCTTCTTTTGATGAAGAACCGGTGACGCTGGACCACGACATAGAGGCTGCATGGACGGCTGGCTCAACGAATTCACCGCCTTACAGCGACTCCGAGACAGAGGCGGAGGACGACACTGACGACCGTATCAACGACCCAGATTATTCACCGTCCGGGTCCTCAAGTTCGGATGCCTCTGACTACCCTAGTCATGTGTCTACTACTGCCGTTCTTGGACAGACGAAGAAGAATGTGTCCTCGGAGAGACAGTACGCCCGCTTTCTTAATGCACTCGTCAGTACGCTGCACAGTCATGTGTCGGACCCTCGCCTTTCGTACCCCGTCATCAAAGGACATCGCACCTTCTCTGCAGCATTTTCCACAGTGCCCATATTCCACGCTCTCGGCTCACGCAAACCGGATCTTATTATCATTGAAAGCAAACAAGAACGTCTCCTGGACGATATCTCTTGGGAGGATCCTAAGCTTATCATGGAGCTGACCGAGGAAGAATATACGCCAACGTCACGCATCGCCCTCACCCTGCATTCCAAAGCCTATCTCATGTTACGGTGCCAGCCGTGGCGTCGGTTTGTCCTCGGCTTTTCGATTGCTCGTGATCTCATGCGCCTCCATTATTACGATCGCTCTGGTGGGATCATTTCTCGGCCCTTCAATATCCACGAGGATCCTCGCATGGTTATTCGCGTCATCTGTGCCGTTGCTTTTGCTGATCGTAAACACATCGGTTTTGATCCAACTATTGAAATTTCCCCCCCCTCCCGATCTTTGGAACAACCCGGAACTCCTTCCACCTGTACCACCTCTTCCGACGCTCAGCACCTAGTCCCCTCTGAGCCCCATCCGCATGAAAAGTAAGACACCCACTTATCTTGACGCCGGTACCGTCTAACGTTCACTCTTCGCCCTTCAGTGATACGCAGCGACTTGCTCTCCCGCCAGGTATCCCGACGAAGCCAATCGGTTGGGTTCTGGGCCCTGATGGGGAGATATACGATATCCTGAAGATGGTATGGGCTAGTCAGGGTCTAGTTGGCCGCGGGACGGCCTGTTATTGTGTCAGAGATCCTATAACCGGAGAAGTATTCGCAATGAAGGATTATTGGGTGGATAACAACCAACTTGAACACGAGTCTAACATACTTCAACGTCTCCGCGGAATTCAAGGCATTCCCGTCAAATTCAAGGCTTGGAACGTTCAGTATGACGGAGAAGCAGATTCAACGATGCGTATCCGTCTGAAATACAAGTATCTCACAACCAATATCAAGATGACGATTGGGAAGGGGAGAACTCGTCGCCGCATCCTCATGACACCCTTCGCAACATCGATCGTGAATTTTACGTCGGTCGAGGAATTAGTCTCTGCCGTTTGTGATATCGTGCGCGGTAAGCGATTTCTCTCTCTATCGGTGCCAAGGCTCACGAGGACCCTAGCCCATGCGAGCAGCCTCGCTCGTGGTGTTCTTCATCGAGATATTAGCATAAACAATCTCATGATCTATTGGGCTTTCCTCTTCATGTCGGTTGCCGCGATCTCAGGCGACGCCGAAGAGGATGCCGAAGAGGATGCCGAAGAAATCCCAGCTGAATCGGCTCTCAGAAAGGGTCTTCTCGTCGACTTTGACTATGCCATGCTAACCAACGGAGAAACGTTCACGTTTAAGGGAACGGTAAGTGTACATACTTCCCCTTCGTGGCCCGTGTCATTGACTCATATTCACAAGGGAACATTGCCGTTTGTATCCTATCGCATCCTCAAGATTCTTCAAAGGAATGTCGAGGCTGATGCTACTGGCCAGCCCAAGCAAATTATCGACCATGGACCAGAAGATGACCTGGAGTCTCTGTTCTATGTCGTGGTCTGGATCTGTATGCTTTACGACGGACCGAACAACAGCCCACGAACGGATGTTGCTTTTCAACATATACCCTTATACAAATGGGCAGAGCAAGACTTCGCACGAGGGGACTTTTCAATGTGCTTGCTGTCAAAGTTTCAACTCATGACATCACACGACACGTCGGCGCTAACAGATCACATCACCCCGTACTTCAAGTGTCTCGCACCCTTTCTTCTCGAATGGAGGGACAAAATTGGAAAGACCTTTGATCAGGACGACAAGGTTCCGCCGGTGCAACATGCTGATATCCTCGAAATTCTGGACAGGGCCTTAAAACATATTCGTACCGGTAACATCGCCTCAACCAAAGTTGACTCATCGGATATCGACCTCACCACCCCTAACATGGAGAATGTGACCCCCCCTCCTCAAGCAGCACGGAGACGAGCAAAACATCCAATCCCCTCCAGCGATCGCCAACTCCGCCCACGAAAAGTAGGTTTTAGCTTGAGCGAAACGCTCACGAAGAGGGTACCTCTGAAGAAACGTGATGCAGAGGTGGGGGCCAAGTCTTCCAGAGGGAAAGGTTCTGCAGGTTAGCAGGCTGCTTTGTTCACTACTGCGTCATTCATTGTTCGGTATTGTTTGTAACACTTCTACGCTGTACATGTACAACTTGTCACGTGCGTTATATAACGACTTTTTTATGTTTGCATCCGAGTCGCTCGTTTCCGTCTCCAGTGTCCACGATGTCGAAGCGCAAGTCGTCTGTTGGCAGCAACGGAAACGTTGATGCGCCCGGCAAGCAAACTCGAAGCAGTGGAAGGACCAATAGAGGACAAGGTGGTCGGGCCGACCAGTTGATGAGAGCAGGCGAAGCCGTCACCGCGAAACCCCCGCGTAAAAAGACCAGAGATTCCGGATCCGCTGACGAGCTCGTCAATCCCATGGCACCTGGAAGTTTGGATAACTCACGCTCGAAACGTAACTCATTGAAGGACAACGTTACCAGAGTAGAGAAAGCCAACAGCACGGTAAGTACTACTGTTCTCTCTGTCAATCTCATAGCTACTTATCAGGCCTCTGGAAACAAGAAACTGAAAGTTCCTGCGCCCGTTAAGCAACCTGCAGCTCCAAATGGACGCTTTGGGTTTCTGCCTGCCAGGACGGAAACTGTCAAGGCCTCGCGTTCTCTACAGCCTGCTCCATCTGTACGGAGATTATCGTCACCTCGTTCATCAATCGCCACGCAATCACGCTCTCAGAAAGTCTCGCGGGAGAAGTCTTCGTCAGACGGTTCGGATCTTGATTCAGCTAACCAGCCGCTACCTCCCAAGTTATCGAGTAACGATCCTGACCTCGAGTGCGAGGATGAAGTTGAGGTCAAGTTATATTCCCCGCACCAGACTCAAGACTTTGCAGATCCTCAGCTTAGTGAGAACGATGAACTTGAAGACAATATCGATATGAATGAGAGCAATTCAGATGTGGACACTGGCGTCGATGCCGATGATGGTGATGCGGGTGACGATGACGATGACGGTAGTGGTGCTAGTGCGGGCCTGGGGGACATCGTGGAGAGAGCGGTCTCTTCTGATGAATTATACGATATGGAGTGCGACAATCCTCCAGCTCCTCGTGTCATCTCACAGAAAGTGCAAGCACGCGTTGATGATAACGAGGTGAGCACTAGTTTTTAGTGGTAGATTATACTCAACTTTTTCAATATAGCGGCCGCGCGATGTTCTCCAGAATCATCACAAGAAGAACGGTCGTCCTCGTGCCCCGAATAACGACTATCTACTGCACTTAAGTAAGGCAAATCCCGTGCAGCGACGGAAGTCCGGCGCGAATACTTCTCTTGACGACGAGGATACCGGCGGACCCAAGAAATCGAAGGTTTCGAAATATGCTAAGACCCCGAAGGAAGACATCGACATCAATCAAACATCGTTGGGTTTTTATCCGCCCCATTGGAAGGTTCTCCTGCGATATGCAAAGTCTGAGATGCGTCTCCATTGTGCTACAGTACATCTTTTCACCCCCCTCGAAGCTATCTTGGAGGGTACCGCACGAGAAATCTTGTCGCAGTCGCTCACCAAGTGGAAGGAAGAAGAACGGGGTCTTGAAGAAGGTTCGTCGTCAGATAATCTACATCATCCAATGATCCCTCACTATAGCCCAGGCATCTACCGCGTTCACAAACTCGACATGCACAGACTTATTGCGGACGAAGCTGCCAACTTCCGGAGTGTTTTGAAGAAGATGGCTATTGCGGCCGTGAACAAGTATTATGACCTCTATCCGAAGTCTGGCTCTGTCAAGGACCACGCTGCATACGTCAAACATGCGAAACGTGCTGCCGCCGCCTTACTACAGGAGAGTGACTTCTTGCGAGACGGTCTTGATGATATGGTGTGTAACACTATCTCATTCGACACATGCCTGATACGGTTTGAATTAGGATAAACCGCGCAACTTTGCACACCCCGCAATTCGCGAATGCTGTCTTCAGTTATATTACAGGAGTTCGAAGTCCCCGCTCGGCGCGAAGAAACTTTTCGAACGCGGTATTCCTCTTAATGCGGTCACTGCGGTCACTACGGCGGTAACATTTTCTTACATTTGCGGCCGTTTTTCTTTCTGACCACTGTATCTTTTCAGATTATGCACGTTCTCAAGTCTGTCCGCATCCACGGTCACACCAAGAGTGTGCCGGCCATCAACGGTGACAACTGCTCTTCCGACTACCGGAACCTGCAAAAAGGCATCATCTCTGTCGATAACGAACCCCACCATGGACCAAGACTGAGGAACACACTCAAAGAATGGGGTATGGAGGGGTCGTAAGTTTTTCCTCATCAATTTTTGTTCTGTCGTTCTTACTATACTTTCCGACGCTATAAGGTTTACTGCCGAAATGCCCGATGCCGCGGATTCTGATAATGCCATCACGCTTAAGCTGTAGCTTGTAGTATGACATAGTTCTTGCTTGCAATTGTCATTGGTTGTTGAGGTTCTTTACATAAGTGTGATGATATACAGCACAGTACAACTTGAAATACAAAGATGTCATGGTGATGCAATACAGAACAGGGGGCAACAAAACTGAGATAGATTGGACAGGCCTATACAAAGACAACAGAATAGCCAGCTAGGTATGTTAGGACAGGCCAGGCTGGTACATGGCTGAAACA
>JBBPMW010001097.1:0-11744 GCA_038090535.1 Tylopilus alboater | reverse complement strand
CGCGCAGCTGGCGGCACCACATTCCCGATACCGTCGACGTGTTTCTACCTGGAAAGGTATGCAACACGTGTTTAGCGCTGTGCGTTTCACTGACTCGTCTTCCTGCCAGGTCGCTTGGGATGCGCTCAAGCAGCAAGTCATCGAGGAAAAGCTGGGGAAACTGGGTGTTGAACGAGGTACAGGTGGTTCCGTCTCTCTTCATGCACCACATGCCCGTGCTGCTTCGGTAATTGCCTCGTTGAATTAGCATGCGTGATGACTTGCTTAACCCTTGCCAGATATCATCACCAGCAGATCCATCCTTGCTCTATTTCAAATTGAACAAGCTCCAGCAGTCTCAGAATGCCTCCGCCGTCAATTCATTGACAAGTTCGCCGCAACAAACGTTCGACCTGGCGCCTTCCCCTGGATCGCAATTACCGCCCAGACTGCAAAATAGGCATGGCCACAGTCTCTCGCTGGCGCAACCACCACCTCCGTTCATTCCGTCGTTTTACAACCCCGCCGCAGCCTTCAATCCTTTCGGTCCAAGTGCCGTTCTGGGCTCCGACAGTATCGAACAGAATGTTGAAACTCTTATATCGTCTCCTGTCGAAGGGATTCATGCACCACAAGGTCGTGTGCCCATGTCAATACCGTCTCTTGCTCCTCCCAGTATCAGTCGGGGAAGCAGTCGCCCAGACTTTGCCCGTGGGTTTGGTATTGAGATACCAGAGGAGGAGGAGCCGCAAGAGGAGGAGCCGCACCCTGATACAGACATGGACGAAAAGTCTCCAGACAACGACGACGGCCTTGGCCTTGTTCGTGTTCCTAGTCAACCAACTACTGAGCCCGACGGGATGACTCCCATCGCGCAAAGTAGGTTTCATTCGAGACATGTTTCGAGGTTATCGCACGCACTCTCGTTGCACTCTGTTGGAGGCATTCACGACGTGGATATGGATATGTCAGAGCAAGTGGATATGGTGCCAATCAGGAGTCCGATAGGCAATCCGACTATCGATGATTTGGACGAGGAGGCTGTTGGCGAGTGGACGGGATCCGAAGACATACACTTGGGCTCGGACGATGAGGTAAGGATTCCCGACTCCAGTATGTGCTTTCTCGTGCATACTGATTTTTCCTAGGAGAGCATCGGTGAATGGTCCAACCCTTCGGACGAGGAGCGAGCGCGTCAGGAACGGATGCAACGTCGTTTACTTCGCCAAAGGAAACGCAATCAGGAGATGGAGACTCCGAGACGCCTGCCCAACTTCCCTGCTCCGCCGACGAACATATTTGGCTTGCGGGTCCGTCGTGACTACGATTTGGTCTCGAATCCAAGCGAAGACGGGATGCACGCGGAGCAGAGAGCTGCGTTCCTGGGCGTGGATCCCATGGATTTCACCCTCGGCCCATCATCGACTTCGACTCCGGGACGTCGACCTCTCCCGCCTCTCCCACATTCCAGGGATCCTTCAGCACACCTCATCACGCGCGAACCAGAAGTAGCACACTCTCGCTCTGGATCCGATCAGGCTCCGGCCGAGCAGTATATCGTGCCTCTTGCCCCACCTTCTGCCACGCTCAATCCACATGCAAAGCCGTTCGTGTTCGGTACCAACCGGCGATCAAGTCCATGGGGTTCTTTGGATGAGGTTACTCCGCCACTAGCACCGACCTTGAGCCACACTCGCTTGCTCTCGTTTGGTAAACCGCTTAACGCGGCCGCACAGGAGTTCAAGCCAGCCGGATTTACTTTCCGCCCTCCCCCCGGGGTGCCGCAACTCACTTTCCCTGTATCACCTGCTTCGCGTCCACTCCCTGTTCCACCTGTCAAGTCGCCAGCACGCGCCCAGCAAGGCAGAGAAAAGAGACAACGGCGAGGTTCGCACACGACTGCATCAGAAGGTGGAGGCGATGATAGTAGCAAGGAAAATATGTCATCATTCCGCTTCCCGCCAGTAGACACGCCTCGCGGCATCCGCCACACTGCGCCCAGTTCGCCGCGCATTTCGGGTTCTCAAGATTTACGTGCGAGCGGTAGTCCATTGCAGCCTCTCACTTTCTCCGGCTTCCCGAGCGACTCGATGCGTCGTACCGAAGGACCGGAAGAGATAGAGATTGAGAAGGGCTTTCCTGATAACGAACAAGAGAACGATGAAGGATTTATCCCGGTGGTCGCGGTCACGAAGCCAAAGCGTACACCCATTCCTCTCGATTTCAAGAACCCTCCTTCGACGAACACTGTCCCCGCTGGCGTATTCAAAGCTCTTGTCGGAGACGAAAAAACGCGACGAAGTGTTCGCTCGCGGCTCGGCTCACGCGAAATTTTCGATCACTCACAGCGTCCCTCCCTCGACGATCTCTCAATGCCACCCATTTCCATGTCTGCAAACAGATCCAGGTCGCGCTTTGTCACAGATCCCGGTCTCAAGCGCGAGAGCATTGACTCGCCAGACATCTTCACCCCTGCGATCAAGCGCCGTTCGTCGTTGCCTGCCATGCACAGCGCACATAACTCATCGCTCTCCAATGTATCGATACCCGCCATTAACCTCACGAAACGTCTCGAAGCGCAAGCACTCGAAGACAAGATCGAGACGGTGTTGGACGAGAAGTTCCAGATGATTCGTTCAGAAATCGCCAAGTCTCGCGGCTCAGGTGCAGCCTCCATCAGTCCTGCCACTGAGGACGCAATCACGGAAGTTGTTACCCTCTTCCGGACGCAACTCCAAGAGTCCGCGGCGAGGGGGTTGGACGACAGTCAGATGGATGCTCGTGGTGAACTCGACCTCGAGCTCATCCGTGATGTCGTACAGCGAGGTCATGCTGAGAACCTGTTGCTCCTGCAAACGGAACTCCGTGAGGCTCTCTCCCGCATCGAGCAGGTCCAGCCTACGCCTGTACCATCCAATAACATGGAGCTCGTCCCGATCATTGATCAAATTAACCACCGCAATCTCCAGGTTATCCTCAACACACTTGGCCAGCTTTCGAATAAGATCGACACACGGCCATTTACGGATCAGTATGAAAAAACCGCGTTCATCGAGGAAATTTTGACTGCCGTCAGCCCACATCTCAAGGCTTTACTCCAAGACACGGTCGATTACGACGTGCTCACTACCAGACTTAGTCAGGCGGTCAAGCCGAACATCGAGCAGCTCATCGATCTCGCTGCAGATAAGCGCGAGACGGCAGGTCTTATCATAGAGAGCCTTCTCCCCATGCTACCTTCGCCATCCTCGCTGGACACGAATATGGTCATTGCGCAAATCTCTTCTGAAGTTCGTCGGGTCATCGCACCGATTGACGCACACGAGATCAAGGAGCAGGTTGCCGACCTCGTCGTTGAGCGTCTTGACGCTCGTCTCACCAACCGCGACAAGGCATTTAATGTGGATTCTATCTCGGGCAAAGTCACTGAGAGTGTGCTTGAAGGTTTACAGTCTATCAACAACGTCGCGCCCAAGCTCGATACCTTGGCAGCGTCTCAGGAATCTCTGTCGGCCAAGAACGACAATCTCGCTGCCAAGCACGCCGATTTAGCTACTCTTGTGTCCAGCCTTCCTTCTCAACTCGAGGATTTCAAACGTGCTGTTGAGGCGGCTCGGACAACTTCAGCAGAGCCATCGCCATCAACGAGCTCTGAGACAAGTGAAGCCATCCTCTCTAATCTTCGTCTGCTCCAGACAACCGTCGAAGGCGTCGCGAATGGACAGAATTCGATACTTGTACAAAAAGACGCTCTCGTCGCACTGCAAAATTCATTCCACCAGGTCCTCACCGATCGTCTCAATGCTCTCCCCGAGACGCTCACCGCCGCTGTGACCGCGTTGCAAAACGCGCACGCCGAGTTCGCGGTCTCGCGTGATGCAGCCAAGTGCGATGCAGAGGAGATTCGTAAGCTGAAAGCAGCAAACAACGATCTCCAGGTGCAGCTGGCGAAAGCGCGTGGTGCGCACGGTCAAGTTCGTGTCGAGAAGGACAATTTGAGTGAACGACTCAAAAACGTCGAGAACGACCGCGATAGCCTGCATGCGCAGGTGGACGAGTTGGAGGCTGCGATGAGCACCCATGCTTCCGAGGTCTCTGCAGTGGAGCTTCGCAATTCTGAGCTCGAAGACGCGCTTTCGCAGAGTTTGGCGAGGTTGAAGACGTCGGATGTGGCTGCTCAGTCAAATCAAGAGCGCATTGCCGAACTGGAGAAGGTGAACAAGGATGCTGTCGCGGAACAACAGGCGCTCAAGGTTCAGGTGTGCATTTACGCCATGTTCTTTTCCATTCAATGATTGATTGAACTGGTATCCGTAGCTGGCCGATCTTCAAATTCAAGTCAAGATGGCGGAGCACGAGAAAGAACTCACCGCGCAATCGCTCGCGCTTCTTCGAAAAGAACACGAATCTCTTGTCTCTCAACAAAGTCACTGGGAGGACCTTCGTCGTGTCACCGAACAAATTGAGGCCTTCGCGAGTTTCAGGTCACAAGCCGATGAAGACGAACTTAGAGAACTCAGGCGTGCACGCGATCAGCACCGGCAAATTGAGTCCGAATATTCGGCCCTGCAGAAACGGGTGCGCGACCAGGAGCTCCGCGCTGCCAACAGCGAGCGTACTGCGAATGCCGCGAAGCAGAGCCTCATACAGGCGCAGCAACGGGCGAGCGAGTGGGAGAGACGTGCGAGGGAACACGAAAGTGACTTGGAGATGACGAGGAACAAGTTGGACGAGGTAGAACAGGCACACGCGCAGCTGGACGCCGACTATTCGCTCGCCGGGTTGCAACTCGAAGAGAAGGAAGCCGAAGACCGCTTGGTCAAGGTACTTTTAACGTCGCCCGCGTCTGAGAATTGGCTTGCTGATACGATGCCACCCACACAGGACCGCGAAAATAAACTCCGTGACCAGGTTTCGAGCCTCGAATCTCAAGTGGCGCGTCTGGAAGCAGAGCTTAGCAAAGCCAAGGCCCAGACACGTCCAAACGTGACCAACATGCCATCATACAGCAAACCTACGCCTACCAAGAACGCGTCCCCACCGCGCCCAGACTCGCGCGCAAGCACGGTCTTTGGCGGCGATCGATCGCATACGCCTCTTGGACATGTTAACGGAGCGCTGGCCGCGCGCAGTGATACCCCTCCGCAGTCCTCGGTCTGGGATTCGATGCATGCACCCAAACAACGATATCCTAATGTGGGATCGACGGCATCCTATGTGAGAAGAGCGGCTCCGACGCCGTCGTATAGACCGCAATCTGTAGCATCCACATATGGGGCGCGATCTGTTGTATCGCCTACGCCCAGCGCCGTCTCCGTGGATGAAGACGGCTGGTGGTCGTAAGGGCCCTCTTGGTGAGACATCTGTACCATAATCATATGCCTCTCTTTTTCGCTTTCCCCGGAATCTAGTTTTGGATATATATCCTTCATCTAATGCATAGTCTTGCTTTTTGCTTTCTGCTTTTTTCGCATGTACAATGCTTCGTTTCGCTCCGTTTTACCACAACATTCATACCTCTCTTGTTGTTGACATCTTGCGCTTTTCAACACAACGACCACGGATCTGACCCCATCCTCGCTCCACATCTTAATCCCCCTTGTATGCGACCACTTTGTGGAAATCATCGTCACTTTATATACCCTTCGATTGTTGCTACAAGGTACAAATCCAATGGATGCATTAGTTGTGTGAATGCCGTGGGTTAACGGGAGCAGAAGGGGTGCCAGAAAAAAAGTAAAAGAACAGCGGTGAGATCGGATATGAATTCTAGCACACGACAACATGCACAAGAGCGTTCATGCACTGGGCCATATCCAGGACTCTACAGTTTGTATTGCCGTATCCGAGGAATCTTGTGGAATACTGTCGATGGGCACGTCAACGGGCAAGTTCGTTCGCAACCCCGAAAAGAAAAAAAGTAATGGTGGGACGCACCACAACTTGGGACACCACCTCCCGTCCCGGAGCTCAAAATATCTAGGAACGTAAACCTCTCCCTTCTCGCCACGTCGACGGCGAAGGTCGCGCTGGGCATCCTCGACGGCGGTCTTTGCTCGGGTAGCCGCTTCCATGTCCTTGGCCTCGATCGCCTGCGTGAGTTTGTGCCATAGTCTAGAACAGGAACGAACGTCTGAATGGGTCTCCGATTCGGACGGGCCGAGGAGCGGCGATGACGTACCGTCTAGATTCGTAAGGTTCCTGCTCGTCTTCAGGTGAGACATATTTCGGCGCGATGTTCTGCCCATCTTTGGCAACGTCGAATAGGACGCGTTTAGTTACGTACTATGTCGAGAGCGTTGGACGTCAGTAGCGTGTCGTAAGAGGGCGAGAGGTGTACGAACGGGGGTACTCTTGAATTCCATTAAGTGGCTCCATCTTCCAGAGACTTCGCCAGTGTCATAGCTACCTTTACGAACGCGTCCTACGATCGCGTTGTATGTGCCAGAGAAGAAACCCTGACAAATACGAGTGCTCGATCAGGTTGCATGCACATGCAGAGGCAAGGAGAACTACCTTGGTCTTAAATTCGAGGTCACAAGACAATCGATGTCTCTCGTTCTTGACGGTGCAGGTATCACCGAGCTCCAAGACCATCTTACCAAACAGAATGCCGCGGGCGTACATGTTTGGCATCGTGACGACATAGTCTGCTCTTGGCGATCAAGAAGATGGTCACGTGTACAAGGCGCAATGAAACTTGCCTCCGTCGTCCGCCTTGCCCAAAAGCGTTATGCGGTTTTCGCCCTCCATCGTCGTTGAGACGCTGTTTCCCAGGAATTTTGACTTTGGTCTCAGCTCGCCGACGATGGCGAGGCGGTTCTCCGGCGATATGTAAAAGAAGGCGGAGATGGGAGGGTGGTGGGATACTATGTGGGTGATGCATGCATGCGGTTTAGTCAGCGGCGACGAGTGATAGGCCGGGGGGACCTGCCTTGCTCTGCGACGTAGAATCCCCGCGTGCCGTTTGAGTAATCATACCGGCAGCGAAAGAACTCCCCGAGCACGGGGTTGTACCTATTACGCGATGTTCAGGACGCAGCCGCCGTGATGCGAGAGGGACGAGGACGCACGGTTTCTTGACGCCCTTTGGCTTGATGTGCCATCCTGCAAGATAATACTGCAGCACGCGAATGAATCGTTCTTCGGGTTCTGGGCAGTTCTCCGCGCTGAATTTGGTCGTATGAAGATGGGACAGCAGGGCATCGTTGGTGACAAGGGCGCAAGGGGAGGTCACGAGGACACGAGAACGGGACAAGGGACAGAGAGAGGAAGAAACGAATGGGTCTTAGGGCACGCGCGTGACGACACAAAGAGACAGCGAGATACCCTTACCCAAAGATGAGGTCCGGGTGGGACATGAAGTCCGTGATACGTTCAAGCATACTGCGGGGCTCGAGAACGAACGTCGGGAATGTCACCTTTGAGAGGTCCATGCCTACTCTGGAAATGGAGGAGCGATTTTAGCGAGGACGCGGGCGGATCGGGGGGCGAGCCAGGGCAAACCTAAGTTGGGAGATCAGAGAGGTGATGATAGAGCCCTCGTTCTCGTCTCTGCATTCGTAGTCAGTGTCCGTGTAGCCCATGACCGACGTAGAGGATAAGTGAGGATGGGAGGATACGACAAAGGCGGGGGGAATAACGAGGGAAAGACGAAAAGACACACAGGATTGATGTATCATCAGGTTCTGTATCCTCAGGTGCCCTATCATCCATGGACAAACCTCGTGCCCTACGAATATGGGTGCCTGCCTGGCTGAAAAGGCCCATCATGGTCGCTCGTTGACAGGGTGGGTGGAGCTGCGCGGCTGCGGCGAGGCGTGTGCACTGGATCAATGGTACCAACGATGGAGACGCTGGTTCTCGTAGCAGCCGGTGATGGTGCTGTGCTACCACTACTGTACTGTCAGATCGATCCAACTCTTCCGTTGACGGCCACCTCGGTCGATCGAGTCAAATGAGTTCAAAAAAAAAAAGCCAAAGGAGTCACTCTCACTCCGTTTTTCAATGGAGGCGCTCGTTTTCGGTACTCTCAGGTTGCGAAGGAGCGCTGAAACTATCCTTCTCGCAGCGAGTTACGGACAGTTGGCGCGAATGCAAGCAACATGCGGACTTTTGGTATCAAACTTGGCTCATACGCCCAATGCCTCGTTCCCATCAATTACACCGTGAGGATACAAACCAGTGTACCCATCATTCATGTACTTACATGACACCGTTTAGACACCGTTTACCCACGACCATCTCAATCAAACACAATCTTTGTCGCCGTGCCCGTAATATCATCCCTGAAGAATGCCCCATACGAACCATGTGCCTTCTTCTTGATCGTCATCGGGAATTTCTGCAATCTGTCCGCCATCTCGTCAAAGTGGGAGTCTCGGAGCACGCGAGCAAGTTCGCCAGCAAGAGCTCGTTCGTGGTTTTCTCCCGTAAAGAACGTGATCGATTTTCCGCTGCGACCAGCCCGGCCTGTGTGGGTAATTCAGGGGTCCGTCAGTCGGAGCGCGTAGGTCATGAAATGGTGGCTCACCAGTTCTTCCAATACGGTGGATATAATCCTCGATGGTCAGTGGGAAGGTATAATTAATGACAGCTCCAACGTTTGGAATATCCAATCCCCTTGCTGCCACATCTGTCGCAACCAATAATCCCGTTTCGCCGGTTTTGAATTTCTCCAGAGCGTCCATGCGTGCAGACTGCGACATGTCGCCGTGGAGCGCGCCAACAGAATATCCATGTTTGTGAAGTGTGGATTCAACCCGCGAGGCCTCCTTTTTGTAAAGCGCAAAGACAAGAATGCGGGCTTCAGGAGAGCCTTTTGTGGATATTTTCTTGTGAGAGAGCGTTTTCAGCGTTTTCGCCAGACGAGAACTAATTTGCGAGTATTCTCGAAAATCAAATACACGTGGCGCTGCGAAATCGAGGCACGTACTCTTTCTCTCGAGGATCGTCAAACACTTCTACGATTTGCTCGACACGGCTATTCGCTGTCAGATCATCACTGCCCACTGTGACGCGTATAGGATCCCTCTGGAACGTGCTCGCGAGCCTCCGCACTGCTTCTGGCCACGTTGCACTGACTGTGGAGGCCGGAATATGTTCGGATAACTGAAAGGAATAGTAGCTAGGGACGTACACATCATGGTTTGACGATCAGCCCCTTGCATTGTATACGAGATAATCTTTCTAATGTCGTTCTCGAAACCTTTGTCAAGCATCCTATCAGCCTCGTCCAGCACAAGGTAGTCGACTCTTATTTGACGAGAATTAAGATAGCTACGGAACATTCTGAAAATGCGAACTCACCTCGATAGATCACAAGCACCCTCGTTGACTAGATCCAAGATCCTCCCCGGCGTCCCAACCACGATCCTTGTTACTTTCCCGTCCTTGTTCCCATTCTTAAGAGCATTGACCTGCGGTGCTTTGTCGACACCTCCAAAGACGGCAACGCTGGCAACGTTGAAGGGAGCACCAAGTGTTGACAGAGCGTCGTGGGTCTGGAGTGCTAGTTCACGGGTCGGGGCTACCACGAGAACGGACACGGAATTCGTGGGTTTCAACTTTGACTTTTTCGTTTTCGTAGTATCTACAGATGGCGCAGAAATGAGTCGAGCGAGGGCGGGTATTCCAAATGCCAACGTCTTCCCACTGTGCCGCAACTAGTCAATTTTCGGCACCGGGGAAGAGAAATACTGCAATCGATGCCCTAGAGTATGCAGCGTCAACGGAACGTACCTTCCTGTTTCTGCGATACCAACTACATCGTGTCCCTGCAAAGCCGGGGGCCACGCGCATGACTGAATTGGAGTGGGTTCTTTAAAGTCTTTGAAAGCGACTTTAAGGCCCTCTGGGACCTGAAGCTGGTCAAAGGAGATGACGGGGATGACGGAGGGGAAAGAGGGGGGTGTATGAATGGTGATAGAATGCTTGGTGAGGAAAGCGGAAGCAGCAGTGGAGTCGGTGGGTGTAATGGCTATTTGGACGAGAGGCGGCAAGGCAGGGGTACCCTCCGACGAAGTGACGGATGTAGATGGTTTGGAATGAGACCCAGATTCGACTTCCTTGTTTCGTTTCCCTTTCTTTTGTTTTTTGGGTAGACGTGGTTCCTCGGCGTTCTTGTCGTTTACGTCGCCTTCGGGATGGCGCTTGCGCTTGCGGTCCTTTTTACTCTCTATGGTGGTATTCGGTGGTGATGCGTCTGGGAATTGGAGTATGTAGCGCGGGGGAAGAGGTGGGGAACTAGCATCACTCACCTATATCCATCGCAGCATCTTCTGCTGGCACGGGTTGTGAATCGTCCTCTTTCAACGACTTTTTCTTCGACTTCTTTTCGCCCCTCTTCTTCTCAGAAGACTGTGCTGATCCTTCTTTGTCTGTATGAAATTATCCAGAGCTTTGAGGCCTGAACATTACGATGGCTTACCTGTAACCACCAGAGATGGTCCGATGTCGACTTTGGTGAGGAGGGCGGGTTCCTCATCCTTGGAAGAGTCGCCTCGTCGCTTTTTCTTCTTGTCTTTTTTCTTCTTCTCAGCTGACTTGTTCGTGCTGGGTCAATATGCCTGATATCGTGAGATGGACTCGAGGGACAGACCTCTATCGATGCCTTCTGACTGTGCTGGCTGGCCAGTCGTGATATCTATCTTCTTCTTCTCCTTTTTTGACTTCTTGTCCCTTTTCGATGACTCGTCCCCTGCATCTTGCAACATGTCTAATATCCGAGTCCACAATGTAGTAGTTCTTTGACGATCGCGCGTGCCCAAAATTTAATCATATGGGTCACGTGCCGACATGGGACCCACTAGTGATGTTATTCAAATACTGCAATACTAATACAAGATAGAGAAGCTTGCGACTGGCGAGCAATAATGAAACGAATGAATGCAAGAAGCGCATAGGCGCATAGACCTACGGATTCTTGGGCAGCTTGATCTGGAATGTACCTACGGCAAGTCCAAGGTGAGATGCTAGTGAAATGTTGAACAGGGCTTTAACATACAGTGAGGTAACGAGGTGATTTCCGTGGTCACGGTCCCGTGAAGCCCGATGCGGGAAAGAGCACCGCGGATGAGTCCCGCCGGAAGGGCGACATACTGGGACGCAAGAGGACAGTGAAAGAAGGAAGCTGCAGGTGAGGTGAAATACATACTATTCTAGCACGTTTGAGAGCTTCAGCACGGCCTTGCCAAGAAGATATGCGCGAGATGGGTTTAAAAGCGTTGTCTTGCAGAACAAACACACCCTAAACACCGAGTTTATCAGCTGTGAGACACGAAGTGAGTAATCATGGAACAGACGCGATGATTCGTGCGGAGGTTGTCTACTTGCTTTTCCCAACAAGATACCCAGAGCTCCTTGCAGACAAACTTGATCGCGTCGAGAGAGTCACCAAACAAGGGTCTGTCACGACATAATCTGAACGGCGAACCAAGTCGAATCAAACGCGATCCGATGGCTAGAGAAGCCGCACCTCTCCACGAAATTTCCACCCACATGAAGTCCGATGGCTTCCAAGCGGGTCCGTACGCCTTCGTCGTCGTCATCGTCGTCCGCGAATCCCACTTGCGTGCGTGAAGACATGCTCTCGACGCTGTCGCGGTGGGGTTGCTGTGGTTTCGTAGGGGGTGGGGGCGGAAGGGGAGGGAGAATGCCTGCGTCTGCCATTTCCTCCTCGATCTTTTTGGCGCGTGCGGCTGCTACGGCGGAGGATGCGCGGAGAGTGTTGACGGCCTCGATGAGGAGATAGTCCATTACGGCGC